>WNHD01002867.1:0-15010 GCA_011057455.1 Ganaspis sp. Gsp50 | reverse complement strand
TGACTACAAGTTATTCGAATTCGATAGGAAATTATCTTTAAAATAGGCCTAGAACCAATAGAAAACGTTTATTATTTAAAAAGTTATTACAATTTCTATAAAATACTGTAAAATCCACTTTTCTAAAGATATCTCACTAAAAAATTAAAAAATAGACTTCAATTAAGTCTCATTTTTCTCAAAATTTTATAGCTTATTGGGAAAAAAATGAAAAAAATGTATACTTTATACTTTACATGTTTAAACACGCATTTCTTTCATTAAAAAAGGTATGGTTTCTCAATTCTGTCCGATAGAGTATTTAGTTTACACATTTTTTAATACTTTTTAAAAATGTTAAAAATGTTTAAAAATGGGCAAAATTTTTAAAATGACAGTAAACAATTGAAAGTTTTTGTATGTCGACAGTGAAAATAATGAATAGCTGAGTAATTTTCAAGTTTTAACACAAATACATACAATTTGATTAGTTCATATTAATTTCAATAATAAATGTAAGAGTATATTAAATGCTTAGAATTATAAAATTAGTGTTGCTGCGATCAACTAGATGAGAAACCAAAATTTTATAATTTATGTTAAGTTAATGTTCGAGAGAAAAGTCATAAGACGATACATTTTAATGTGAAACGGTATCACAGTAATCGGAGTGACTGTAAATGGCGCGAAAAAGGGGTAATTTACAAATTGTGATAAAAAACCGAGTAAAGCCATACTTAGCCTACACTGTCCAAAATATATTCATACCTGATAAGTATTTTTAATAAAATATGTTAATCAAGTATAGTCAAATGTTTAATTCAACATGTTCGTTCGTCAAGTATTTTGTTTAAGAATTTGATATTACATCTTATACTCGAGACATGATAACATATTTACTAAAAATAAAACTGACAAAAATCAAATATCGTCACATTAATCAGCAAACCTCTTAACTCTACTTTGGTCGAAATTGATTTTTTGGTACTATTTGACACATTATAAAGAAGTAAATACATATGTAGATCAATTTTTTCGATTTTTGGAAGAAAGGATTAAAAAATGAAAAAAACCATTTTTCAATTTTTTGAAAAAAGAGATGACGACGTTTCGGTAGCTAGGTTTGAAAAATGGTTTTTTTCATTTTTTAATCCTTTCTTCCAAAAATCGAAAAAATTGATCTACATATTGCACAATGGAAGAAATAAATTCTACTATATTTGAAGTAAATACATATTTGCAAGGGCATAAGTTATAAACAATAAATGGAGTTTGAAAATTATGCCAAGCAAACCTCGTAACTCCATTGTGGACAATTTTAAATGGCAAACCTCGTAACTCCGTCTATAATTATTATTTAATAATACACGGAAAGAAAAATCTACCTTTTGTAGTATAAACCGTCTTACGCTTTTCTAGCATCAGCCACGCTCTTACCGATAAAGCAGAAATTATTACTCTTATTCCATGTCCCTACCCTTTTATTTCATAATTTCTTCCTTTTTAGGCAAGTGCTGAGCTCACGCTAAAATAAGGTGAGACGGTTTGTACCACAAAAGTTTGATTTTTCTTTCCGTGTAGAAAAACATTGTCAATGTCAAGTCAAAAAAATTTAAATGTTTTCTCCTGCCTTTGTCCATGGATAGGATTATTATTTATTGAGAGAAATTATTCATTTTTAGAAATTCTATCTGATTTCTATGAATTAGTTTTTTACCATGCAAAATACATTGTAAAACTAAAATTTCAATTTTAAATTCTATCGAAAGTATTTAAAATAAGATATAAATATACATAATTAGTTATTCATACACAGAATAAATGTTAGTTAACTTATCTTAACTTTTTATTCACTTTTTCAAATTTTTAAGTAAAGTACTAACCTCGTAACTCCTTAAAATTTAAATGTTTGTAAGGTATGATATTGAAGTTTGCAACGTTTTTTTCGTTTATAAAAAACTAAAATGCAAATTTTTGTTTATTTAATTATTTTTCTATTATTTATTTATCATTTTATAAAAAGATAATGCAAAATAGACTCATTGAAAGTTGCGAATAAATATTTAAAAAATCAGAAACAGACAAAATTGTTTGGCCATTTTTCATAAACGAAAAAAAACGTTGCTAACTTCAACATCGTTGTAAGGTACTAATCTCGTAACTCCATCTTTGACAGAATAAACTATTTTAAAACAAACGAAATGTCAGATTTTCAGGTCAATGTATAAAATAAGAGTGCTTACATATCTAATAAAAATTTTACTTTTGTTAAAAAATGCAGTTTAATGGTTATAAACAGTTTCATAGCTCTCTTGTAAAGTGGCATTAAATGGAGTTACGAGGTTTGCTTATTAAGGTGACGACATGTTATCAGTATGGACATAACGGATTATACATTTCTCGTAAAATTTGTTTTCAAAGAGACATACAAAATTAGTATGACCGAGTACGATCCTAATTCTTTTTCCAAGAAGTAGTGGTACACTGTAAGTTAGTGATATAAAAAAAGCTTCGCATGTTTGCACCAAAAAAAATGTCAACCTTCATTGTGACAATAGTCTGCCTATAAAACTTCTTTCAAATGATAAAAAGAAGATGAAATCAAAAAGGATTAATTAAATTTATGGTATAATTGACATAAAATGATGATTTTTTCATTTCTTGTAAAAACATGAATTTGGCACTTGACCCTTTTTGACTTGCCACCCTCCATATATGATTTTAAATCATTTATTTAACATTACCATTACTAATTTTAATAATCACATGATTTTTCTAAATAGTTTAAATTATCTTTTATATAACAATATAAATATAAATAAAATGTTAAATTGTCAGTAAATAAAAAGAAAGAAATAAAATAAATAATTGATTCAAATTTTTTCATTTATAAATAAAATAAATGCTATAATTGAAAAATATTCCAATAAGTAAAAATTAACAATACAAAATAATTAAATTATTTAATATTAGATTAATAAATAGAGTTGTAATAAAAAAATCATTTAAAATAAATAAAATTTAATAATAAAGAAGAATAATTTTTTAATTCTTATAATTCAAGTAAAAAATGTACCAAAAACAATATCAAATCATCAAAAGTATTAGAAGCATAAATATATAATTTATAATTATATAATAATTTTATTATGAATGATTTATTATGTAATATGTAAATAGATATGCAATAACAATTTAAATTGTAATAATTAATTATTATTAAATAAATAAACATGATGAATTTAAGACAATTATTAAAATTCAATATACATATAATTTTATTATGGAAAGCAAAAGTATGCCTATTAAATTTTCAAGTTGCAATAATGGAGCAAAAATGAAATTAATTTTTTTAAAAAAAGAAAAGTACTTAATAATTTTACAAGTATATTTTGCAGTGCAAGTCATGTAATTTCATAAAATTAATTAATTTAATTCTAAAGGGGCTATCCATATATTACGTAACGCTTTTTTTGGAAATTTGGCACTTTCCCCTCCCACCTCTTAACACACTACTGCATACTCTAGCGATATTTTTTCTACATATTCTCCCCCTTGAAACGTTACACAATATATGGATGGCCCCAAATGCAAGTAACAACAGAAAAGCAAAGAAACAAATTAACTACCCATTTTATTAATACATAAGAATATAAGATTAGTAAGATTATTGTGTTTAAAATATTTTGTTATATATATATAAAAAATAAAATGGCATAATGAATACAAGAAAAGGAGAATAGAAATAAGAAAATTAAAGCTTTAGTGATCGAATAATTTCCACGGAAATTGAACAGACTACGAACAAATTGGGAAAATTTATTAATTTACTTAAAAAACAAATTGCAAATTGCATTACATTTTCTGGAATTGAGAACCTTGACAAACAAAATACATAAACAGATTAAATTTTAAAATTCATTTTAATTATTTTCAAACATTTTGCTTCTTTTCTGTGAAATTAATTTTGAAAGTAATATTTACCTCCTACAGAAAGTGATTTTTCTTATTTTGTATTTTAATTTAAATTGAAACTTTGAAAAGTCAAAAAATATTCTCAGCGAAAAATTTTCTGTTAATTGGAGGTCCGCATGCCCTAACTGCCTGTACGCATAAAGCACTATCCCCTCTTTGAGCCAAGAGCGTGTCCAGAGTCAAGAGAGTTATGACTTCTCTTCCCTCCCTACAAGCCATAGATTTATATTTGAGAGAAAGAGATAGCATTAGTTTTATATCTTTTTTTCTCTCAAGTATAACCTCTCCCAAAAGCATTACTCTGATTCAAATTCTGGCAGCGTAAGACAGTTTGAGTTTAAAAGCATTTTTTGCACGCGGGTCTATTAGGTTTGTAAAATATCAATCGTATTTAAAGATAGATTGGAAAGACTGCGAAATATAATGGACTGTCCCATAGGTTCTACAATCCACAATCACAGAATTCTATATTTTTAAGGACTTTTGATTTTACAAAATGAATAAATAAGATATTCATGAAATATTTCTAAGTCCTGTAAGATGATTTCCAATGTTTCAAATCAATATTTTTTTTAAGCGTCAGAAATTGCAAAAAATTAAAATTGAAAATATAACTTTTAAACATCGGGAATCGTCTTAGGAAACCTTGAAGTGTGTCAGGAATTTCGGATTTATTATTTAAAAAAATACAAAAGTATTTTAAGCTGTATATATTATAATTTTACCTTTGATCCAGTATTTTTCTTAATATTTTTATTTACAGTTTTCCTCGTTTGTCCGCAATTTGAAGAGAAACTTCTTCCTTTTGTTGGGAAACTTTATTCTCTTTTCTTCTATTTGATGCCGCAGATCTAGTTCGCTCACTATATAAAACAATGTTCAGAAATAGTATAAAGTAATATAAATTTTTCAATATTTATTATTTTTTAAGTGAAATTGTTTTTTTAAAATAATTTTCTCAAATATGGTAATCAGAGAGTTATGAGTTGTAATGTTTCTTTTAAAATTAAAACGAATTCCGCACATGACAAAACTCACAGAAACTTTACAGCAATTTTAAAAAGATTTCCTTGAAAAAAACGCGATACAAATTGATAAAAAAATATAAAAATTTAGATATACATTTGCACTTACCTCCTAATTTTAAAATATAAGCATTCAACAAATTATCATATTTTCCTTTCTCGCCATTCAACCATATTTTATATTTTATGGCTGCGCGGAAATCTGTAGTATTTTTTGGCACGTGGTTTTCTATCGATGTTACAGGAACAATTTTCTTTATACCGTTCTTAAATAAAACGAAAGCATGCGTTACAACTTCGTTTGACATGATGCAAAAGTAAATTTTGATAAAAATCATACACAATTATCACAGCACTATTCACTTTATAATTTTTGTCTACTTATTCGAGGCAAGACATAGGCATTTTTGCCGCTACCGGCTACATTATAATGTTTTTCTTTTTTCTATCCTCTTCAAAACAGAGGAAATAAATAGCTCAGGTCTGGGAATGTGTATCACGCTGGCTATAGGCTACTGTCCTGAACAGAGCTGCTCAGAATTTGCGCTAAAGGTACACTCACAGTCTGGAAATCGGAGGATGGATGAGGCTGCAGTCTCATATGAGCAGAAAGCATCGACTGAGATACATGAGTGTGAGAGAGATACTACATTCATGTATTTCGTTTGTCATTTGCTGCTCACATGGGTCCGCAGATCTTGTTCTACGTTTGTTAAATTTGTTTAATTTCGGAAAATATCGAGCACTCTGAGTATTAAATTAAATTATGTTGTTTTTTGTAAAAAAGGCAATTATCTCTTCTTCTCTTAGTTGCATAAATTATTCGATTGATTAATACATCAATAAAAAACTTTGAACAAATACTTACAAGGTATGTTTCTTGAAAAATCCGCATTTTGAAACAAGAATCTACATTACGACGCCTGCCCATCAGAAAACATGGAAATTAGGTACAACATCCTGGTATACTAACAAAGGAGAACGGACGCCATTGGCATCAGTTGACATGAGTGTTAAAAAAATCCATTTTGCATAGATTAATTTTAAAATTTGTGAATTCGAAAACCACACTTTCTTCATTCAGTACCTGTTCAGTACATACTTTCGCCGCTTCCAGTTCTGTTCTTGCTGAAATGCAATTTTGCAGTAAGTATAATATTAACATTTGAAGGGACAGTTTTACCAAGTGTTGAACGCACATTAAAGTTGTTGGAGTTGATTAAAATTTAACCATTGAAAATAGACCGTCATTATTGCGAACATATCCAACGCTTGGTGAAACTTGCCTTGGATTAATATATTTTATATGAGTACAGGTTAAGAAAAGCATAAATTTATAAGCGGAATATTTCCAATGCTTTTCGCAGTATCGTGAGCTTATAGTGTAATTGCATGTTACCTTAAAATTACGAAAATAGATGCTAATTTCATTTGTATTGAATAGGAAATCTAAAAATATACAAACTTTAAGAAATAAAATTACAAACACAAGAACAACCTAGAACGCTAAAAAAGATTTATAGAATTTATAATTGCTTTGCAAGAAGACTAAGATTGAACATTTCCTGGTTGAAAATAGAAAATTTTGCATAAAAAATTTATAATACAGGGTGGTCACTTAACAGGGAGACCGATTACATGACAGAATGTCCAAAAGAAAATGAGAACTAGGAGAAAGTCGGGGCAAATTTGAATCGAGAAAAATATCGTGATTAATTTATATGAGGTGCATTCTGTATTCCATTGCTTAAAACTATTCGCACAAAAAACATTGGAAACAGACTTGACAAAATTTGATTTTCCTTTGGGACAACCTGGAGAAATTCTCAAAATAGTGGCCAACCTGTAATAAAAAAACTTGTTGAACTTTTAAGTTTAATACGTGTTTCATAGATATATTTTTGAGTGCAATACCATGGAGTTTTTATTTTTGTAAAAGTAACATTTGTTTTTCAAGGTGATGAAATAATTAATATTGTGCTAGTTTATCACTAGGAATAATTTCTTGTTTTATGAAACCTTCTAATTAACTGCAAGTATTAAAAAGTATTTGACACCTACATTTTTATTTGCCTCATTTCCGATACATTTTAATATTTATATCAAACTAAGAGAGCATTCTGACATGAACTTAACGCCATTAACTTCTAAAATTCATAAAAAGTAAACCAAAAATCTATTCATAAGGAAGGCTCAGTTGTGTGCCAAAGTATTTTCAAATTCTCCTGCAATTTCGATAATTGTCACATTTACCGAAGTCATAGTTTCTTTAAAATAAGGTATTACATTTAATATATAATCATGTAAAGCTCATTAATAAATAAGCAGTACTATTAGTTACTGCACATCATTTTTACTTTATTTTAAAATAATCAAAAGTTCTGGCAAAATTTTTTTCAATTGATAAACATTCAACCATAATTAATGAACGGTGCATTTGATTAAAAAACCAAAGCAGTGACGTTGGAGAGAATTATTTTCTGAAGAAAATAAACCGTTAATGATTTAAATTGAATCATTTTTAAAACTTTCTATAGAAGCCATATGGAAAGTAAATTTTGATAACTTGAATTCGCTATTATATAACTTAAAATTTATTTTTGAATAAATCTAATTTTTTATTAAATTTATATGAATGAATATTTCAAAATTTTATAAAATTATTCTTATATAAATTTGTATTTCTTAATAAAAACTATTTTTTAATTTTGAGGTTATGTAGATCAAATAAACTGCCTTAAAGCAAAAAAGTGAAGCAAAAAATAATAATTATAAATATTAAACTACAAACTTTTAAAATGTTTTCTTCCAGTTAAATCATTATGGAAAATAAAGCACTTTAATTTTATTAATAATGAACTCATAATATAATTTACTTCTTTACTTTTAATTTGTAAATTACTTTCTTCAAATAATTACGACATGGAAGTCCTCGGTTTTTAGACTAGAACATTTTGTACTTGTCTTATTTTATTTTTATTTACTTTGATTTAGCTTGTACTAGCGGTAAATGACTTTCTTTAATAATAAAGTTACAGTTATAAAAGACAAATATACAAGTATTAATAGTTTTCAATGAAAATACATAGTATGTATAATATGAAACAAATAGGCTATTAAAATAAAATTCTTTAACATTTTCTGTAGATTCATTCTTGATTGTCACATAAAAAAATATACTTATATCTATAATTTCGATAACTCTGGTATCAGAAAAAAATTAAATTTTATAAACTTTTCGATTTATGTTTTATAAAGTTTTATAAACTTAATTAATTTAAATTAACTTAAATAGGTAATTTCATTAATATCAGTCAAATTGTGTGGAACACTAGGAGACAAAGCGTGCTTTTTTAAAAAAAGTTTTACCGTGACAACCCTATGACCTTCAGTAAAGTTATTTGTAATTTTCCTGTAATAATAAATTAGCAAACCAAATCCAATATTCTAACTCGCATAAATATACTTTGTCCGAAAGAATGAGATAAGAAGAAAACTAAATTTTTTCTGATTTAATGCAAAAATTCATTGCATCTAATCTAATTTATTCTTCAATTTCGTCCTAGGATATGTACTGTTAATTTAATAATAATTATCCTTCATTCAAGTATTTATTCTTAAGTCAAATTATTTATTCATGATTAAAACCTAATTTGCGATTCAATTCTTGAAATAAGACTAAGTTGTAGGTACCAGATTGAAGTACACAACGTTTTATTAACAATTAAACAAAAAGCAAATGTCATAAAGGGAACATTATAAATATTTTTGCATAAAATTGTTTTTACAAAATTTGCTGAATAAAATACATTTCAAAAATACTCTGAGATAAAGATTTAAAAGGAAAAAATGAACAGAAAAATATTTACAATTTGAAATTGTTGGTCTACACGGAAAGATTTAGTTTATTGAATTTTACAAAACTTTTTGTATTCTTGGATATATTAATTCACAAATTTAATTTTATATGATGTACAGAGCAGTTTTGTAAAATCTAAGAATATTTCAGGACAACTTAGAAAATTATACAGAAATGTTGTAACCGGTTTAGTACTTGCTAGCAAAATTTTCATAGATTTTACAAAACTGCTCTGTACATCATATAATATTAATTTTGTGAATTAATATATATCCAAGAATACTACAAAGTTTTGTAAAATTCAATAAACTAAATTTTTCCGTGTAAAACGTTGTGAACTTCAACTTCGAGTTGTAAGTATATTTTTATCCTTGTTCCACAAACTCTTTTCTCTGAGTGATATTGTCAATTAGTTATAAATCAATGTCTCTCAATTATAAAGTAATATATTCTTATCCTTATAAAAGAAAATTTTAACGTATAATATTAAAAAAGTTATACCTTATGCAAAGATTAGTATTATTTTTTTAAATAAAAGATTGACGCTTTCTTTGTATTCAATTTGAATAGATTCATAGTAAATAATATTTTAAAAAGGCTTTAATTATATAATTTTAAAGCTTTTTATAACTTCTTTATTTTCACACAGATTGAGCATGGAAAGGTCAACATCAAACAAATATAAAAAATATTTGCAACCTGGATCTGAAGATGAAATTCCCAAATCTTCCAGATATAGATACCGCAAATTGTACGATGATAAGGTAAATACATTTTGTATTAAAAATCTATATGTAAGTATATAATTTGTCCTTTAATAATTTCTTGCTCATTAATAAAATTCATGAACAAAATCGCACATACTGTAGTATTCAAATCTACGACAGTTATAAGTCAACTAATTTTGTTAAGTAAAAAACTTCTTTCTTTTACAATTGGTCAAAAACGTAAAAAAGAGTTATATCGTTGTTGTAACTTTTCTTAAAGCTATCAGGAATGGGAGAATTAATTTTTCACACGTCTATGTTTTTTGAAATGGTAGTAGAGTATAAGGATCAGCCTAAGATGGTCTATGTTTTTGAAATATTAGTAGCGCTTAGGAGTCTTTTGACCTTAACCTTTGACCCAAGGTCAAAGGGAAGGGTGGGGGGGGAGGGGGAGATTTGGCAACGTCGCAATTTTCAAGTCTAGAGGGAAGGGTGGGAATGAGGGGAGATTATAAAATCTTGAAACAGCGGCGGCGACGAGATCTTTTTGTAATATAGGGAGATGTATCAATGTAAAAAAGGAACATAGTCAAGTTGAAATTAGGTATATTTAAAGTAGGATCCGTCACTGAAGCGGTACAAAGCTAAAAATAAACTTTGTTTTGATTTAATCTAATGATACAAAATAAAATTACAAACTCAAATTCGTTTCGTGTCGGAGACAAAACAAGATACCTCTTTTGTTTGAATTTTTTAACATAATTTTTTTTTAGTTTTCTATTTTAATTATATTTGTAATTGAATTTTGTATCAGTCGCGAAAATTCTATTTGAGTGTGATTACAGTATCAGGCAGAAACTAACATCCACCTAGAGATTTAGTTTCATACTTCTTTTGGTTTTGTATTATAAAGAAATGTAATTTTTTATGAGACGTAAGTAGACGAGTACTTTGATGTTCAAATGAGGCGAAATGAAAGACAGTAATATCAGTATTTCTGTTATTATTTTATATCATTTTCAGAACATACCTTTTATAACTACAATAATTGTAATCAATTTATATATAAATTAATAGAAATAAAAAATAAGAAAACCAAGGAATATATTACAATAATTTTTTACTGTAACTTCTCTGATTGTTAATTTTTAATTATATACACGGAGAAAAATCAATAGTTATCATTAAGGCTCGGATTTGTGACCAATTTTGGTGAAGATTTCAAATACTGCGTGATTATAGATGGCGCCCTTGGAAGCTCTTGCTTTTCCCAAAATTGTTGCAACTCAAAAGACGAATTTCTATCTAAATAAGCATGACTACATATATCAACATCCCTGACTGAGAAATCGCTCGATGATGAACCAAATAATGTCCAACCTAAAGGAGTATATTGCCTTGGTAAAACAGGATCACCTTTTCTCAAACCAGGAAGGAATTTAATCCATAAAGGAAGTCTCCAGATAAGATCAATTTGCTTCAATTCGAAAAACTCTGGATCTGCTAGGAATCCTTCGGAACAATTAAGCCATACTCCAAAACTGTAGATTTTTTTATTGGGATTATGAGAAGGCAGAACAAGCATTAGAAACAATCTCTAAATCGAATTTAAACTAAGAAGACATGAGCGGAAACAATCCTTTAGTTGTTCCATACACACTTTTCATTACTCCCAACAATGACTATCGTACTCGAACTTCACTTTTAATGAAGACCCTGAGTCAAGGTTTCAGAAATAAATCATGGATAAATTATGGCACGAACGCGTATGTTAAATGAAACGAAAAGCGCTCAACCAGAGAGCTAAAACGAAATGTTAATCGAGACTGCCTTATAATACACGGAAAAAATGTGGGCATTTCAATTGCACTTCCTACAGTATAAAAGTAGTACTAAAGGTAAAAACAAATGATGTACTGATTGTGAGCTTCAGTTGTGACAAATAAGGGACATATTTTATCCGTAACACATGAGGACAACGTACAATATATTTAAAGAATGCACTTCTTTGTATAGAAATCATTTTTTAGACATGGAACAATACTCAGTTGATTCAGTGACGACATGAGTTTGAGCAGTGGGAAAATGCCCCTTGTTACTTGAAGAGAATCTACCATGATTTGATTTTACTTTCTAAGAAGATTTTTTTCCTTTAAAAATTTAAATTTAAAGAAATTTCCATGACACTTCTGCGTAACCGGAACTGCTGTTTGATGGTATACATTTGCAGCTCTTGCTATTGGTCGCCAACCGACATAAATTGCATTGGAGTAAAAAAGAGAAGTGCACAATCCATCTTTCTTTCTCCACTGTAATTTGCGTTGGTCGACGACCGACATCAAAAGCTGTAAATGTAACTTTATTGGTTAAAGTGAACAGGTGTTCATTTTCAATCGTTAGTCTACAAATTTCAGCCAATACAATTATTTCTGCAATACTGGTTGGACGGAATCAATCACAACGGAAGTAACTGGTGGCATAACTCTCTCTCTCTCTCTCTCTCTACAGGATCTCTAGAATAAATCAAGTACAGATTCTGACAGTATTAGCTTTGAGAACATTAGGCTTAAAAGGTATAAATTTACCTAAAGCCTTTTATTTGAATATCGAGATTCCAGTTGATAATTTTCTGTAGAAATTGGAATATTTTTAAGAAGCGTTGTTACATCCTCGGTTAAATGTGATACAAATGAGCCAATTTTTTACTGCTTCAAGTCCCGAATCTTTAACAAGTGCAAAAAATAAATCTTGAAAACAACTCCAATCAGCGTGATTTCAAGAAGAAATGAGAGGATTCAAAATAAGGAGGTTCCCCGAAACATTTTTTGTTGATGATTGAGTGTCTTGATGATTACTTTCAATGAAAGCAAGAGTGTCTAGAAAATTAGCTTCTGAAATTAGAAAATACTTCATTGTGTTAAGCTTGAATTTAGAACAATTTTTTTCAAGTCTTTAAACCTTGCCATTAATTGCCCCAAAGATGGATTCATTTAGTATGTATGTAATGTAATTTCGACTAGTGGCTTAAATATCAGTATAAGGTTGCTTTAATAAATTGAAGAATAAATTAGTACATTTTTCTTACTTCATTGCTAAAAGTTAATATTGACATGAAATATGAGAATCATAGAATTGGGCTAAACATGTGAAATGAGGCATTCCTGAATAGTACTGTACCACTTATATCTTGATCACAGTCTTCATTTTTTAATCAATTATCAAATCACAATTTTTATTGCATGGTTATAATTCTGATATGATGAGTACCAACTGTATTTCAAAAGCTTACAATTTTAAACTAATAAATAAGTTGTCTAATGGACTTTATTTGAAAATTTATTAAAACATTTTTTTACATATATGCAAAGATGTATTCTTCGAAACAGAACAATAAGCCTTCTTTATTCTAGTGGAAAGAATAGTCTGTTCCAATTTCCAATTTGCAAGCGACATTTTGAATGACAAATTTGTAACGTGCATTCAAATTCTTACCTTAGACAGAAATTCGTCTTTATGAATTTAAAAATTGTGATAACAAAATTCAGAGTTAATGAATTTTAAAATTCATTAAATAACAATTAAAACTATACTGATCAGTAGACAGCTTAGAAGCATCAAATGAATGTAATTGAACGTGTGCAGAAAATTTAGGAAATAGCTAATATTTAAATGACGAATGAATGCTAGTATCGCGTATTGGCCTTCGCATTTCCCCTTTCTTGGCCTGTAGGACGTCACTGAATTTTGAAAGAAATTTGAATAATTTCAAGCCATTCAAATTGTAATTTGAATAAAATTCATTTTAGGATCCAAAATTTGCAATGCACTTTCACAACTTCAATTTACAAAAGTCACTCAAATCACTGATTAACCGCTAAATTCACAAAGTTAAATGTCACAAACACAAATTTTTATGTACAATCATCACTATCTCAACTTTCGAATTGCTACAGTAAACATGATAAAACTAAATGTGACACGATCTGTAAAAAGGGACCTTACAAGCATTTAAAATTAGGTTTTGTTTGCTGACCGTTTTAACTTAATTACAAGAAGTAGAATAAGGAGCTCCCACTACAACGTTAATTTCGAAAATTATTGAGGCTTGTTTTCCATTTCTCTTTAGGCGTGTTGTGTTAGCTAAAGTGGCGCACCTTTAGGAAAAACTGTGAATGACAACTATAGCGCAGGCGCACTGATACGTTGAAAACAGTTTCTAAAAAAAATTACTACTGCGCAAACGTAGAAATCCACGCAAACGCACTAATTTCTTGCAGACGGAAATTTTTGTGATTTCGTCTTTAATTAATGCTTCCTTTTTAATTATTTGCAGACAAAAACAGTTTTTCTCGACAGTACACAAAAGAGCTATTAAAAAGAAACTGTTTTTGTCTGCAAATTATTTAAAAATCAATTAAGTTAAAACTGTCAGCAATCATAATCTAATTTCAGATGCTTGTAAGATTCCTTATAGAATTATTTAAAGTCAAGTTATTAAAACTATAAAATCACTGAAATTGTAAATGACTATTTTTAGTCCCTCTTGAAAGATCATAAAAATTTATGACTAAATTAACTGTACTCATTAGATCAAAATTTTGTTCAAATTTTAAAACAATTAAATAAGAAAAGAAATAAAGTAAAATTGTTCTTCAGAATATCCCATATTTTTTAAAAGTAAAGCTGTGTTACACAGCTAAATAAAATACAATTAATTTAAAAAAATTAAATTTCAGTAGCCCAGAGACACGTGTCAATACTGTTAGATTCTCTTTAAACATTCATGAAAATTTGTTGTTATACTTTTTCATTAATGTTCTGGGTGAAGACCAAAATTTAAGAACATTGACAAAATAAGAACTAACCTAGCCAACATTTCCTGGTTAATATGTCGTATAAAAACTGGACTCAAAAGCCGGGTGAATTTTCCAACAAAAACGTTTAGACTTCGGATTGAAAAAAAAAGATGTCACTGTTTCATTATTTTTGTCATTTAAAATTTGCTTTTTATCAGGAAGTAAAAATGTTCATCAAATGAACTTCAGTTTCAACTAGTTTTATTTAAATAACGTTATTTAGCATCTTATAATATTGTGATTTAATTAATCGTTTTGACTAGAACGATGAAATTTTTTCAAATAATGATACTTCTAACAAATGTTTTATATTATCTAAATTTTTGAAATAATAAACGGTATTACATTTTAGAAATATATGATTAAATAGGTTACTGAGGTTGCTGCCGATGCGCGAACTTCTGAAATAGAAATTGATGACATATACCCTGAAACACATTTGGAGAATGCAGAGAAAGATGATCAAGATTTCTGCGATACTGAGTCTTTATTAACTTTAGAATCCGGAAAAGAATCTGTTGTAATGGATTCAGAGGTAAAATTCGAAAAACAGTTTAAAACATTTTATTTCCTGTCATTCTACAATCTATATAAATAAAATCAGAGTTT
>WNHD01002866.1:0-14286 GCA_011057455.1 Ganaspis sp. Gsp50 | reverse complement strand
ATATTGAATTCTAAATTTCAAATGATAATCCTTTGTCCTTAAAATCTGTATTATTTATTTTAAAGATTTGGAATTTTAAGGACAAAGGATTATCATTTGGAATTTAGAATTCAATATTTTCAATTGATAATCCTTTGTCCTAAAAATCTGTATTACCGAAAGTTACGTAAGTTACCGCATGGTACGTAAGCCACGTAAGTTACCGTAAGCTGTATATGATGCTGAAATACAATATTTATAAATTTTTCGTTTTTTACGAATTAATCGTAAAAACCATAATTTTTAAGGGTTTTTTGTGTTTTTACCATGAAGATGATCTAGTCGCCAATTTTCACTACGATTTTCATAATCAGCGCATCAAAATACATAAGTATACCTTTTCACTACGATTTTCATAATCAGCGCATCAAAATACATAAGTATACCAAGTTTCAGGACAATCTGACATATGCGCTTTTCGGAAGTGCACCCAAATTATTTTTTAGTGTCATAGGATCAGGATTTTTTTATAATTATTTTGTAAAAGTACAATTCTTTTTAATGTTTAAATATTTATTATAAAATGTAATAAAAATAATTTAATTCATTAGTTAATTAGATTTAACTACAATTGTACCTGTTTCTATTTTAATATATTTTAATTATTCAATACATATACTTGAATTTTAATAGAGTTGTAGTCGGTTTCGTGAGTGGCATCACAGCTCCGGTGATTGTTGACAAAGAAAATCAATATCGGTTAATGACGTTTACTATTTCAAATAATCAAGGATCAACTTGTCAAGTCTCAGTATGGGAAGAGCTCCTTGGCAAAGTACAGCCAAAGATTGTACTAAACCAGGTAAATCACTGTTATATTTCACCGTATTGATTACATAGTTGTTTAAAATAAAAAAATAAAAAAATATAATTTTGTTAGCATTTTTTTATTGCAAAAGAAATCGTTTTAATTTTTCTGTGAATTAAAATTTGAATTTTTTATGAATTTCTTTTATTACAAAATGAATCATTTGAGTTATTTTGCTAATTAGGTTTCAAATAATGTAGCTAATAATATATATAACTTTTAATAATTTCAAAAAAATCTTCAATTATTATGAAGAACCACGTTCAAAAATTAATACGAAATATATTAATATTTAACAATCATAAAAAATATATGTTAATATTGAAAATCATTTGTAGTTAATTAAAGCAATAGGCATCTGAAGTCTGTTTTAATTAATTTCTAGATTCTGCGTATTGCTGGAGCTGAAGCTGCTGCTTTTAAAGATGGAAAAAATAATCAAGGAAACATGGATTATGAATTGATAATACGGAAGAGCACAAATATCAAAATTCTAAATGACTTTACATTCTTCAATGATTCTCAACCAGAAGAAGAAATCAAGCTCATTTCTTTTAAGGATTTGAAATCTGAAACTGGATGCATCAGTGATTTTTTCATATTTATTATATTTAATGGATTTACTTTGTGAATTCTAATATAAATTAATAATCATGACTTTAATATCTGGGGATGAGCCTTATTAAATTTTATTTCATTTTAACCTAAATAACTATAATAAGTTAATTTAACTAATCTAGGAAAAGATAGTTAATGTAGGAAATCAATTTTTCATGAAAAACTAGTATATAAAATAATTAAAATAAAAATACGAAAAATTTAGTTAATTAAAAATTGAAATAAACATTTTTTTTAAAAAAAATAATGAACAGATTGTCTTCTGTTGCATTAACTAATGTTATTTAAAATTAATTATTTGTTATTGTTTCTAATTGAAAAATATATTTTCTCTAAAATTTTTTATTTCGTTTAATTGACTTTAAACTATTAAAATGATAAATAAATAGTAACTAAATGAATAGTAAATTGGTAATAAATAGTTTTTTTATTCACTTGGTTACATTTTCAAATACTAATTTTCTAAAGAATATGATCAATTTACTACAATTACACAATCTTCTTTTACATAATTTTAATAGAAACAATAGTTTTTGAAATTATAATCACTATGAATAAAATTTAAAAAAAATATATATTGAATTATTTCATAATTTTCAGTAAAGCTTATTTAATTTTCTTTTCAAATTTTGTAAATCAATTAAGTAACTTTTTATTTTCATGTTTTTAGGGCTTCATTTATTACTCAAAAATTAAAATAGAATATGGGAATATAGGAAAACAAAATTAAATATAACGCATTCCGAAAAAGGGACAACGGACTAGTATATGGTGCTCCCATTCAGTACATATTTACGAAAAATTTCCACATCTATTTTTCTTTTTAGTTAGAAAATACTTAGTTGGCGTTCGTAGCTAATTTATAGTGAATAGGTTTTCCAAAAATTTGTTATTGGTTGAAATGAACGGATTCGATTTGAAATTGCTGTTTTAGAAAGCTTTTTAAATCGAGCTCTCTTTTGAAGCAATAAGAAATATTTTGAAAGCCTATTCATTGTAAATTATCTACGAACGCCAACTAAGCATCTCTCTAACTAAAAAGAAAAATTGACTTGACTTTTCCTGGACAGTGGGAGCTCTTTATACTACATCGTGAAAGAGACCTTAGAGAATGTAGGTTATTTTTTATGGTAGTTTTAATTTGATAAAAATTGAATCAGTATAGGAATATACTAATTTATAGCTAAAAATGGAATACTAATTTAAATAGATAAATTTTACTGAAAATTAGTAAAAATCTACTGATAACCAGTGAAATTCTACTGAAAATTAGTAAAATTTACTGATATTTAGTAGAACTTTACTAATTGACAGTACAATATTACTTAATCGAATTAATAGCTCATTTTTAGTTATAAGTTGATAGAATTCTACTAATTCAAATTTAAATATACTATTTATTTATTATCGTTTTACTTTTTATTTATTATATCATATTTTAAATAAATTAAAATAATTATATTTTTTAGGAATTCGGGGATTTGTCAAAATTTCATTTCGATTGCTGACGTACAAAATCAAGAATGATATAATGAGTTATGGAGTTGGATCTATAACCGACGGATTTTACAAAGTTGAAATAAGTATTATAGATTTTGCAAATGATGAGGAATTATTCGAGAAATGAGATAATATTGAAGTAGAAGGTGTAATAAAATTCCCCAGTCAGTATTGTTACCAATCTAAATTTAGTTTAAATGAAAAAATAAAATAATAAGTCAATTTTTAAGTAAAAATTTTAATAATGTAAATATTTATTTCTTTAGCAGATGAGAGACGTATTTACATAAACTTTGTGGGTAAAAGTTGCTTAAAAATGTTTGATGAGGTGAAGATGGATTTTCATGATCTTTTAAATGGATACAGAGATATAAAAAAAGATTAATAATTCGTTTTTGTTAAATATCCGTCTCATAAATAATTTAAATATATTAAAATTAAAATAAAAGGTGTTAACATATAAATTTTATATTTTATAAATTTTATAATCAAGCAAATAATTTTGTATAGTTATTTAACATCTCGAATAAAATCAGTTGAAATTAATTATTTATTGCTTTTAATTATAGTTTAAAAATATAAACAATTTCAATTTTTCTAATAAAGAAATATTTATAGATGCTCACAGTTTACTTAAAAGTATCAAATTGATATCAAAAGTATCAAATTGATGAAGATTTTGAGATCAATTTCATACTTTTGCTATCAAGTTGGTACTTTTTGGTATCATGTTAATATTTTCAGAAAACTGTGCTATAATTCTCAATTTAATAAAAATTGGTTTAAACATATTTTTATTTCAAAACCTGCATTCGAAGTTTTATACGAATGTTAGGATGTATTTGTGTGTGTTTCGATTTTTTCTCATAATGATAATTCACGAACACTTTGACCGATTATAATAAAAAAATTTGGTAGATTTATTAAGCTAATTAAAATCTTCAATCATACACAAAGTAATTTTTATAAATATTAAAACTAATTATTTGTCTTAAAAATAAAGTTTTTTTCCATTATATTGATTTTTTAATAAAAATTCACATTTGTTATTTAAAAAATAAAGTTTCTTGCATAAAAACAGCTCTATTGATCCATACAAAGTATGTATTTTGTAAAACCTATTGGATAAATTATTCATCATTTTTTAAATTTAAAATTTTATTTATTTTTAAAATTTAAAATTAAAACTTTAAATATTTAATTTTTTAAATGATCATTCTTCATAAAAAGATAATAATATTTTCAGTAACAAAAAATTGGAAAAGTATACTAGTTTAAAATTTTTATTAAAGTTTTTTGAAGAACATTATTATTTTAAATTAATACAAGTTATAAATTAATTTATAATTAATTTATAATTAATTTATATTTATTAATTAATTATTTGATTGATAATAATCAATTATTAATTTTCTGGATTCTTCTTATCCCTTGGTTGAGTTGCGCAATTGACATTTTTGTTCCTTCAAGTTTTTTTACTTTCGAAATAGATTCTACCGATAAATAAACTGGAGCTGAAATTAAAGAAAACAATTATAAAAAAAATTATGAAATTTTGAAAATCTAATATATAGTTTGTTGCTTTTAAAATATTAATTACTAATTTTTCACTAATTGAAAAGTGAAAAGTCGTTTATTGATTAAAATAGTGGAAATAGTAGAATATTACTATTTTTTACTAGAAAAATACTAATTTAATTCGTCAATTAATACTAATTGAAATAGTCAAAGTTAAAGCAATTGACTAATTAAATTATTTCTTTAATATAAAATAGTGATTACGGAAGTGTGACTTTGGAAGCTTTAAATAAATAAATTATTAAATAAACATTAAATAAATATTAATTAATATTAAATAAACATTTACAAATGTACAAACTGTGAGCTTTTATATAAAATATATAATTCTAATTAATAATAATAATTGAGTAAATAAATAAACAAATAAATTTATGATACTACAAATAATAAGATGTACCCGAAAATTCCATGCTTCCAATGAACTCCAATTTGTCGCCAATTTCAAATGTTGTGGGTAAAACCAACTCGATATCAGTAATCCTGACCTCTAATTTAAAAGTCCCGTCAGTGATTGATGCGCAAACAAATTTTTTTTCAATTTTATTTTTTATTATTTTCGCTGTTTGGAAACTAGTTTTCAAGTAGCCAATTGTCTCTAAAGAAAAAAATTGAGTAGTGTATTATATTATTAATTAAATAATTAAAAGTGAAATAAAATACCGTTTAAATTTATTCGAAAATAGTAACATTTAAAAATATACTCAAATGTTTGATCATAAAGAAATTTGAAAAATATGAAAATGATTACATCAGAAAATTAATTAATTAAATTAATTAATTTATAAACAAAAGCTATATACGTACTAATTAATTTCGATTTAACTTCGCCAACATTTTTTAAATCGACCATTTTCATTTCTGCAGTCGTCTCGGGGTTCTGAACTTTATGGATGCCCAAAACGTTAATTTTGGCATTGGATTGCACCGTTAATTTAAAATTAACATTGCCTATGTTTAAAGACGGATAACTAATATTTCTAGCTGAAATTCCGTCAAGATGAACGATCTACAAATTTAAAAAAAAATGGATAGAAATTATTGTTCTCATGTCCTATATAATTATGTATTTTTTTCTATTTATAGTTCTTATCATATTTGTGTTACAATATGACAATTTGAGAATATTTTGAAACATATTTTTAGAAAATTGCTTTTTTAAACGTGTTAAAAATATTCTTTTTCTACTTGTGAACATAACTAATTAATACAAAAACAAAAAATATATACTCACAAAATTTTGTCGAATAAAGGATTTTACTCTGGGTATTTGTTCGTTCCAAATCTTTAGGGTTATTCTTGAACCATTATTGTTATTTATGACACATCTTTGAATTGTTTGTTGGCCACTTTTTTCAGGAGCTGTTATAGATTCAACAAACATGATCAATTCACTGAAACGATAAGAAATTAATTTATTGGAATTACTAATTATACATTTTAATTTTATTATCTAAAATAATTATAAATGTTTAGATACTCACACTGTTGAATCTTGAATTGCAATAGATTTTATCATTTCATTAGTTGAAAACCCGACGATATTTTTTTCCATATAATCTGCGAATTCAATCATGATTCCTGAGAAATAACTTTTATTCTGATCTTTTAATCACTGTCTCAAAGGAAACTAATACCTATCTTTTTGTTAAACAAGAGAATAACGTTTCCATGGTTTTTATTAATGAACGTTCCTCTTTTGTTCGACAATAAGAAAAACAATAGTTTATTTGAAAAAGCAATTAAATAATTGGATAAATACTTATTCCTTGTAATAATGAATGGATTTGAAAAATATGAGGAAAGACTTATTTTCCATTATTCAACTAATAAGGTGATAAAATATTAAAATGTAATATTCAAGATTAAACAGAGTCAGTAAACAAATTTAAAATATACAATTAGCAGTTCCAATAAATAATTGTTCATTGTTTTTATGAAATAATCATGCTCATTAAGGATACAACAGCTCCATAAAAAAATGACCAACAATTATTTTGAGATAAGTTTTGAATAAAAATAAGGAATTAAATAACGAAAGAAAGGTTTTCTTGATTCAATATAAAAATGCATTGAATATAATCTACTTCATTATAAGATTCAGGCTTATAATATGTATTCTTGAATCAAGAATAATTATCCTTGATTCAAGTATTTATTCTTAATTAACAGTTTTTATACCTGATAAAAACTTTTTAATTCTTGTAATGAATTGATAATATTCTTGAAATAAGGATAAGTGATAAGTATATCTTTATTCTTGCTGGAAGATTTCTTCTCTCTCAGTGAAATTTTTGTATGAATTAAAAATTTATAATGAACGATTAATTAAAATTCAATCCTTTATTCCACAAAATTTTGTGAGAATTTTTTTTTCTTTGTAAAATAATTATGGTCAAAAGCAGCAAATAAGGATGTTTTTATTAAGTTTAAGAAAATATTTTTTTTAAAATATTTTAATTTTGAATTTTTGTTATAATTTTCATATAATAATACAAATACAAAGTAAAGAAATAAATTGTACATAGATATATAAAACATAGAAAAATGAATTTCTAAACCATATTTTTTTCCCTTTGTTTACCTTGACAGAATCTAATTCAGAAAAATTACTTTCTTACATCTAAACGTAGGAAATAGTGATTTCGAATTATTTAAATTAATAAAACACGAAAATCAAAGTTTAGGGCATTCATAAAAAAAAGATTTATTTAATAATGAGAAAATTAAAAATTACAATTATTTAAAAAAATGCTATTGAATTACAACAAGTAGGTATTTGAAATTGTTCAAATCTTTAAACACATATTAATTAATTTGATGATATGTGTCAAATCTAATTTATTATGCATATAAATTATGTATTTGAATTAAAATTAAAAAAAAAATAATTATAAATTAAAATTTTTTTAAATAAAATATGGATTTCATATATATATTAAACTCTAGGAAAAACTAAACTTCTGAAATTATTATTTTTTTATGAGAATTTTTTTTATATTTTAAGTTTGTTTTCAAAAGGTTTCTTATTAACATTTTTTACTATGAGAATGCAAAATGTTTATGAAATGAATATTATTTTTCACTAGATTTTTTTTATTTCAACTCCAGTTGTATTCATCAGTGGCATTTTTTTTAAATCGAAAAAAAATTGTTAAAATAAATTATATTAATAAAAATGTAATTAAAGCATTTTAAACAAAAAGTAGGAAAATTTTGAGTTTTAAGTTAAATAAATAGTTTTTTCATAAGGAAAATTGTAATTGAAACTTTTAACGAATGTTGATATCGTTCATGCGCGCTTTAGCGCGCTTTTATTTTGCTAGTATAATATATAAACAAAAGGATTTTCTTCATTTTTGAATGAGATTTTACAAAAAACGTTGGATTTGCATATTTTTTTAAAAGTTAAATTACTTCTAAAATAATAAACATTTTTTCAAGATCTTAAGCTTATTTTAAAGGTAAAACGTTGCGCACTTGACTATAAGGGTGCAGTCCTATGTCCGCTGAAAACTGAAAACCGAATGCAGAAAGCAGAAAATCACTAGATGTCTCAGTTGCTTTGTTTCAAACGACGCTTAAGATTTGAGAGTATAGTAATTTGTTCTCGGCATTTCTATAGACTGTATATTTAAAGTTTAATTTGCGTTGTTTATAAAAACATAACAATTTTAAGATAAGTTATTTTTAAAGAAGAAAAGATTCTGTTTATGAAATTTTACGATGGAAGGCTACAAGGAAAACGAACCAGTAAGTAAAAAAATATATCTCTTTTGCTTCAAGAAATAAATCGGTATATTTTATTTGGTTATGTTTTTCATTTGAAAATCTTGATTTACAGTACATTAAAGTATTTAATGTGGTAATAGTTGTCTATAATTATTCCTTTATAGTACAAGTTTTTTAGAGCAATTTATTATTGAGAATTAAGGAATATATTTTTAATGTTGGATAGTAGATTACATTGTAAATTATTATTTCAACTGTCTGACCATTTAACCGGTCAAATAAGACGAATAAATTAGCCCAAATCATTTCTTTTTATTATTTGGGAAGTTCTTTACCACCATGCGTATCTTTGTGATCGACAAAATAATTTATTTATTTTAATTAGCAAGTTAACTGGCTATGAATAATCACTCAATTCTTGTTTTTCTTTTTGAAATTGGATTTTTAATATAATGCTTTGTAATGAACAGTTGGATACATTTATTTTTAATCAGCAGATGGAAATGTTGAAAAATAGAGGTTACGTTGTACAATATAATTTTTATTTTTGAATTATTAGTTAACAGTTAGACATTGTTTTTAACCAAAAGCATCAGAACATTATAATATTAATACGATATATTTTATAAAAAAAGGAACAATGTCTTATGATGTTAAATATTCATAGAAATTTACAGAAGATTTTTTCTGAACACACGAGAATGTTAAATTCCTTACAATTCTAAATTATAAATATTAATTTGTCTTTTAATATAGATAACTTTTAAATAAAGATTTTAAAATTTTAGATATTTCTTTTTTAGGAATATTATAAATGTTGGCAATGCAATTGGATAATTCCTTCTGTCAACATAGATGAGTTGTGGCGGCATTCTTGTTTTGTTAATTACAATGAAATGACGCATTGTGTCATGAAAAGCCAGGAAGGAGTCATAAGTTTAAGTTAGTATATTTAATTATTATTTTATTCCAATTATTGAAATTAAAAAAAATACAATCATTTATGTCAAAACACTTTACGTACCGTCAACCGGGACTATTGTTCTCAGAAAAATGTTACCTTCTTATTCAACTCTTAACTTTTTAAAATTCGGATTAAAAATTCAGATTTGTAAAAGAAAATAAAAATTAATATGGAATTTTCGAAGTTATAAAATTTCAAATTTGTGGATATTATAACCCAGTGCTTGAATCTATTATTCCCAGAAAAATTTGTTTATTTATAATTAGGAAACAAATTTTTCAAGAATAATTGATTTTAAGTAATAATAATCAATAATATTGTTTAGCTCCTTTGACGAAAGCAAAGAAAAAGTCAATTGAAGAAATTAGATTGATAACTGAAGTCAGTAAACGTCCAATTCTGTTCGACCGAAAAGAAAGATACAATGCTTCAACCGCACAGATAGAAGAGACGTGGGTGTATATTGCAAAACTGTTTTCTGATAGTAAGTGGTAAACAAATGCATTTAGAAATACACTTTTAAAATTTACAATATGTGTACGTCCGCATGAAAAAGGGCCAGTTTGTCGATTTTATTTTTCGACATTCGCAATTTTCCATTAGCGCTTCAGATTTATATTTTCTTTATTGTTGAATAACAGTACAGAGTGTTCGGAGTCGACTCATGTCTTTATCGTAGCTTTGCTTTAATTAGGATATCTCTAAAACGGGTTAACCGATTTTAATGTCATAGGGATTTGAAGGTATACTGAGTCAAATAACTTTGAGCAATTTTTGTCATTAAAAAGTCATTCTTTTATATATAAAATTTTATACTTAAAATTCATTTTAATGAATTTAAAAATAAACTCTTTTATTAATTGCTTCCTCATAAAGGAAGTTCTGTTTTTTATTAATTTTAAGAATTAGAATGTGAGGGGGAGTGCATTCTATAAGGAGATAATTTTTTGTTTTAATAAACATTTAATTATTTGGTTTCTCATTGTAACCTTCGTTACAATTACATTTTTGAAAAAAATGTGTAAATTTTACTTTCCCATTCTCGAAGACAGTTACTTCATTTCAATAAATTATTATTATTTATTGTATAAATAGAAAATAACACATCTTTTAAAACTAAATAAAATATTCTTTGTCGAATATTTCAGATCCAATTTTTTTGGCTAAACTAACAATAAGAATCATTTTACTCAATTCATGTTCACTAGATCCCTCTCAAAATCAAGATTCATCATTGATAGGACCAACAAATATCAAGCGACCGGCTATTTACGATTGCGAAACTCCGTTTTATCAGAAAATTGAAAGAACTAAAGACTAAAGTTTTCCAAGTATAGATTTTTTTGTCGAATCTAAAATTAACTAATATTTTTGATCGAGCCCATGATTTTTGATAAGTAGACATGCTATTGGAAACGAGAATTTCAAAAGTCGATAGTCAAGAAATTTGTTTGGGCCACTACTCACAACCTAAAATTGTCTTATATTTTTAAACGGGACCATCATTTTTGTCAATAAGACAGCTATTTAAATTGAGAGTTATATGAAATAATAAACAAAATATATCTCTTGATCCACATTTAAATCTTTTCCTTGAATTTCAAGAAAAATGGATTTTTTTCCTTACAATTGAATGACAAAATTTTAAATTGTGGATCGACCTTACGAATTTTTCTTTCGGATCGGCTTTTAAAATTCTCTTTACGAATAGCTATCGCGTTGTCAAAAATCTTCACCTCCGTTAGAAATATCGCCCAGTTTTAATTTGATTAAAATTGCCTATGTTCAGAATAATCAATTTTTTTTTAAATTGTTATTGAAAATCTTAAATTATTGTTCGCTTCCGAGTAAGGAGAACAAAATTGAAAATAATAGAAAATTTTACAATTCAATTCAAAAGTCACGTTTTTCCAATTATTTTGAAATCAATTTCTCCCCAATTCCCACCTATCTCTGCAGCAATCAATTTTTAGGAGAGAATTAATTACAATCAATTTGCTTTTAGTGTTTCATAATCTTTTGAATGATTATCAATTCACTTTTAGTGTTTCGGCAATTCTTGAATTACTATTAATTCCCCTTTACTTTTTTTATTGAACAAAAGCAGGCTTACATATCCATAAAATTTAATTCTATTATGGTTCACTGCAGTTAGACGTATAGAGAGTATGTCTTATACGTGGTAAACCCAGGTTCAATTCTTGGACTCGTCGAAATTTCTTTCTTGTAAGAATATTAAAAAGTAATAAAGAATTTAATAAAAAATTTAGCTTCATTTCAGCATATAACAAGGAATGGAAAGAATATGAGAGAAGTGGAATTCAGAATAATTAAAAAATTTAATTATTTTTAATTTTGTTCTTCTTACTGGGTTGATTTTGTTGTTGTCTTGTCAATGATTAAATTTTTTTAAAGAAAAGTATTAAGTTAAGATAAACTTCACAGATTAATGATTTCTCTAAGCAGACAGAATTTTGACTTTAAATAACTAGACTTCAGTTTCTTCTCTATCTTTCTAGAACTGAGATTGACAATTGCAAAAGGCTGGTCGCTTGATTTCCTTTGGTCTTATCAATGATGAATCTTGATTTTGAGAAGGATCTGACAAAAATTAAGCAGGAAAATTAACAGTAAAGAATTTTGATTTCAAATAGTCGTACTTGATTTTCTGAATATTTTCTTAAAATTAATATTTTATTAGTTATTTTCAGTTTGTTTTTTAATTTCATCAATTTTTAAACAATTTTGGATTTTTGAATTATGTTAGTGTTGATATTTGTCTTTATATTCAAAACATGTACAACTTCAAAATAAGAGAACTGACTCGAATAAATATAAGTGCCTCAATGTATTGCAAGATTTTTTTGGATGTTTATATAAAAAGTGAATTAAAAATTTTAAATAATGTATTGTACCTATGTAATCTGCTCCATCCTCAGAGTCGGCTCAGACTCAGATCAGATGCTCAGACTCAAATCTAAAATATGTATTATTGATCTCAATTTAAAAATCTTTGTAATAAATCGAAAATATTATTGAAATCAGGATAAGCTCTAAATATATTTGATTTCTTGTTCCATAAATGTCTTACTTTTTTTGAACAAAATCTTTAATACTTGGCTTATTTTGTTAATAGTGCTTATTTATGGGTTCCTGGAATCGCTGAGTCTGTGCTAAATGGAATTTTTTTGGGATAGCTGAATCAAAATTTGCTTATAATTAAAAAATTCAAATTGGAGATTAAAAAATGATACAGCAAAATTTTCAATTTTTTTTAATATTATAAGATTGATTAACTATCCAAATTATCATTTTCAAAAAAATGTATTCTTTTTTAAGAAGTAAAGTTGCTATTTAACATTCTTAAATTTTCCTTTAAAGTATTAGAATACATAAAATTGTTGTCTTTTGCAGAACGTTCTGGTGAAACTGTCAAGAAGCAGTGGAAAAACTTGAGAGATCAATATACACGTCATGCATCTGTGCCTTTCAGACATTTTGAATTAATGTCTTTCTTAGAAAACGCACGTAATGTGTAAGTAATTTCATTTCATGTCTACTTCAAAAGAAACGCTGTAAATATATACATATTGTTTAATTCTAAAGAACAGTTAAACATTTTCAGACCTTCACAACCGGGATTTGAAAATGAAGAAGAGGATTCAACGATGGAACATCCGGCTAATATTGAGTATGTATATTGCATGGCAATTATATAATATAAAGTTTATGTAGTGTTTAAATGTTAAATTTAGTTTTGAATTTACAGCTTTCTCTATGGATTCAGAACTCGATACAAAAATATTTAATTTCGTATCTAGTTTTGTATCCAGGGAAATAACAGAAATAACAGCCCGCATTCCATAAGGACCATGAATGGGCAACTACAATATCAAATATAAAAAAATATATAAAAATATAAATGTAAAAGGCCTAATTTAATGAATTTAGTTTAAGCTCTTCAAATACAGTTCAAAATAATTAAAGTTGACAAATATACACATAAAAGCACCAATGTCCACCTTTTTTAAAAAGAGAAATAATGAAAACAAGAAGTAGAATCATAATTAATACACAAAATCTGCAAATCTTTAACTCATATAATCCGTTTGAAAAATATTATACTTAATAGGATAAAAAGTTTCACAGACGAAATAATTGAAGTGGAATTATTATTTTCACATAATGAAACCAAATTTACTTTAACTTTCTTTTGACACTATTGTATATTCAATTTTTATTATATTTTTAATGTTAGATGATAATTGGTATTTCTTTTTTCTGATATTGAGAAACTGACTGATTTTATAAGTTAAAAATAAGAGGGTGGTCATCAAACCTTGAATAATTAAAAACTGGGGAAATGACATGAATTTAGTTCTAACTTGAGAAACCCGTTAATTCGCCTTAATATTCTTCAAAAACCTGCATTTTTGAAAATCTTTCATTTCACAAGTTCGATAGTTTTAGAAAATAAAAACAACACTTTGCAAGAAGTTTGAAAAGCCGTTGAAATCATAGAAAAAGAATTAAAAGAAAATTATAAAATCTATTCAAGGTACTATGTACATAGAAAAATGCGAATCTATATTCTAAAAATGAAAATGATTTCAAGTTTGTTTTTCTCAGAAATTTATTACTCTTTAGGAAATAATTGAAGAAAAGTAATTTTTTTCTAATTTGTGTTTGAACAATCTCTTCATTTATTAAAAAGTGTAGGGGAGATTGCTGCGAGTTGGACACAGTTTTGTTTTTAGTGTATAATTTTTCACTGGATAATGATATCAATGATTTTGACGTACCGTTTGAAAGCTACGAACCATACCTACACATATGTGTAATGAGTTTTTTGGATTTTTAAAAAAACCAAAAAATATCAATATTTTCCGAAAGTGATAATTTTTTACTGGTTTTTTTTCATTGCTGCGAGTTGGACACCCCCGGAAAGTTAGCTTAAAATTGGAAAAAATTAAATTTGAACATTAGTATATGAAAATAAATGCAAAATTTCATTATAAAACAACTATTTAAAGTATTTTATTTAAAA
>WNHD01002865.1:0-13912 GCA_011057455.1 Ganaspis sp. Gsp50 | reverse complement strand
GGATCATTTTTTCATCATATAAGGTGTGATTATCGAGAATATTGACCAAATACCATTGAGTCATTAAAATATCTGTGGTGAGTTGACATGGACTTCACCTTTTAATTTTGTTGCCAAAAGTGGAATCAGAAACTTTGTTTGAAATATCGACTTCAAAGTATTTTAAAAACTTTATATGACATTTTTCAGACTTTGGAATTGCAAATGTATTAACATTTCAGATTTTTAAAAAGAAACAAAGTTTCAAAATGTAATGTTCAAAAAACGTCTTAAAGACGTATTTAAGATACCTTTAAAAATTGGACGCAGAATATTTTTGATTAAAACAATTACAAAAATTTTTCGGCGAGATAATCAAAAATTCCTTTAATTATAAGAATAGTATAATATTAAACTTATTCCATATTTATTTAAATTCTTTTAAAATCTTTGTCGAATATAATGAGAATGAAACTCATATGAACAATATTTTGTTCGGAGTTATAATAGCAATTGAATTTCTTTATAGTGTCTAATTGAAAAATAATTAATTTTGGTATTGAGTGTATGGATTTTAATGAAACTTGGTAGAAGTAGATAGAAAATATGGCACTTTTAATTACCAAAAAAATATTTAAATTCTTTAAATTTAGTTTTTGTTATTGTAAAATTAATTTTTTAACTGCAAAATAAACAATGTTCTTCAGCTCTCAGGAAGCTCGTTCAAAATTCATTGCAATCGATATTTTATGACGATTCAAAAACGGGTTAAAAGAGCATTCGATAATTTATAAACAATTGTAAATATGTTTTTCATGAAGAATAATTGAACATTATATAGATTCCTTAATAAAAATATGATTATCCTTAGTTTTAATTTAACAAAATTTAATTACTAGTTGGCTAATCAAATTATGTTTTCAATAAAGAATCCAATGGTATTAAAAAACTTATCTTCTATAAAATTGGAGGTAATGCATTTTTACAAAGTACGTCAGAAAAGTTTTTTTGATTTGATTAATTGTATTTCGATGTTTAAATATGACCACGAGGACATTTGCACCGACTCTCCCTCCCCCTAGAAGTGTTCACGTGGTATATAAACGACCCCTTAGACCGAAAAAACATTTTGGAATACAAAAAATTGCATATAATTTCAACCGAAATCTTGTAGATTTTATAATAATTAATTATAGTAAACATTACATAAAAGCTGAATCTTTCTCTTCTAAATTAAAAATGCTTTTAAGTCGGATAAGAATTAGCAATTAGCTATCATTTGAAACATAATAATCAAACTTTCAGATTCTATCTTTAAAATACGGTAGCCAATTTTCCAATTTATCAAACTTTAAACATTTTAATTCCTTTTACGTAAGAATACCTAATTTACGTAAGAAAAAAATCAAATTTTTGAATATCTTAATTTGGTTTTCCACCTGCAGTTCTTCTACACAGGTTACCTTAGTTTATTTTCTTTGTATCACAAGCATGTGTATTTGCTTATCATTGTTTCTCTTAATAAATAAAGATTATCCTTCTAGTTTTCATACGTTAAGGCATAAATATCTTATAAACAATGCATTAAATAAAGTCTCACTGTGTTGGAAAAATCATACTTACAAATTGTTATTGTTAATTGCCATTATTATCTTGAGTTTTCTATATGTCATGTTCATTTATGATTTAATAAAGTACTTTCACTTTTATTTAAAGTGACACACTAATATAATCATTTTCAATATTATAAACATATTTGTTTACAGTTTTGCTTTGAAGGAATAAAAAACTTTTTCATCTTCCGAACTAGAACAAGTTGAAACCATCAATGTAACTTTTTAAAAACTTAAAATCTTTTTAAATCTTAAAGTAAAGTCGCATTATTATCAGTTGCAAAATCAGACATATACTTTCAATATTTATCAATTTTCTTGATCTACAATTATTAAAATAATCGATAACTAACACTAACCTTATTCTTCATTCAAAGACACTATCTCTTAAAAGAAACTACTGAACTGCTGTATATATCAGGAGTTATACAGGCTTCAATTACAAGCAGTCGTTGGTTCTTACTCTAGAACCAAAGTTTATTGTAATTTATTATTATTATTAATATTATTAAGATTATTACTATTACTATTATTTTTTATTTTTTTATTTTCTTTTACAAAACAAGTTTTGGAGAGGAAAAATGCATTAACGCACGATGTTGTATGGGGCTCGTCCATTTCTTGCAGAAATACCCACTAAAACCCCTCTCCTTATTCTTGCTTTACTAAATCTCATCCACTTTTGCTTCTTCTGACCTAGAAGATGAGCAAAAGCGGATTTTTCTTCTACCCGAATCGCTACACATCCACTGCTCCTTATTGGTTGTAGCTCATTACCGTTGATGTTCTTACGCGGTGGTCAAGAACAATGATTATGGATGCTTTTTTAGAGCTACCAATCACATTGATGTTATAGAGAGCAGTGCTGTCGGACCGGTTGGAGAGAGCTTAAGAGGATTGACTTCTGCATTCGACCTGCCAATGCATCAGCTGGATGCTCGCAGGTCGGAATCCTCTTAAGTTGGCTAACAAATGAAGCTCTCATCCCTCCCAAACAGCCGAGAATAAGGACAACTAGCTGGACTTTGTAACCTGAATGCATTCTGCTCAGTTCGAACAAAAGATCTTGAGATCTAGCGTGTTTCTCATCCTCCTTGTGAATATTGGTTTCAGCAGGAGCAGAAAATTCTATCACAAAAATGATCTTACGTTTATGATCCTGGAGGACTATATTAGGCTTAGTAGCATTGATACAATGAGTGGTGTTAAAAGAGAAGTTCCAGTAGATCTTACATTGTTCATTCTCAACAACGGACTCTTGATCCCCGTTGGCATACGGCAGGATAGGTTCTTTATCTATACCATACTGGTGCCTAAGATGATAATAAAGCACCTTCAGTGCAGCATTGTGTTTTTCTATATATTTGTAACATACATACCTCGGACATGCACTTAGAATATGACTAAGTGTTTCCGGATATTGCTTGCATGCTCGACAGGTATCATTGTCGACAGGTTGCGATACACTAGGGTATTAATAACACCATCCTGACAAGCGAATAAAAATCCCTTATTCTCTGACTTGAAACCAGCAGATTTCAGAAACATGAAAGACAAACACACAAACAATCCATTTTCCTTGCTAAGGTTGTAAAATTCTCCATGCACGGGTTTGCCAACATGATGTTATAGCAGAAGCACATTTTCTGCTTCCTTAACATGCTTTTTCAGCATCAAAAGTGTTAACGATGCTATACCATGTTCAGAATTGCTGGTGTCAAAAAAGAGTTCAAGGTCATTCGCTGCTCGTTTTGCCGCTTGATATAAAAATGTGCCAACATTTGCAATTTCAAGCTGATGAAGAAATTGCATTAAGGGATCCCTACTGTTCATCACTGAGCATGCAGCAGTCTGTACAATTCGGCGATGAAGGCATTCTAAGCTGAGTAGACTTCTAACTCCCTGATCTCGTGGAAGATAAATTCGAGGTACGGAAGACCTTGGATGACGACATCGATGTACTGACATCATCTTGCGAATCTTTCTATCTAGCACCTTCAGTTCATCAACATTCCACTTAACTGCTGCAAATGAATATAGAAGCAGTGGAATGGCTAATGTGTTTGTGGCTTGTACCTTATTTTTCCCAGATAATTCGGATGGCCAAGTTTTTCTGAGAAGACCATGATATTTCATTTGGAGATGATCTTTAAGCCTACACTCATCCTGAGTCTCCGAGTGTGGAATTCCAAGATATATGTAAACCTCTCCTACTCCAAAATGTTGTACGGCGTTGCCATCAATTAGCTGAAGGTCTCGAGATTGACTCGATTCCGATGTTACTCGTCTTTCTCTACTTAAATGAAGAACGGCATACTTGTCAACTCAAAAGCTCATATCAATTGCTCTAGAAAACTCGGACACTACAAACACCAGAATTTTAAGGGCCTCCTTGCTGGAGGCATAGAGCTTAAGATCATCCATTTAAAGAAGGTGGTTGATCAAATAGTCTCTATTTCCTGGTTTACCACACAAGTATCCAAAGTTTCTTTTTCAAAGTACAACAGATAGAGGCAAGAGGGTGATGCAAAAAAGTAGAGGACTAAGGGAATCTCCTTGGAAAACCCCTCTCCTTGTAGGTGATGATATTAGTCATCACCTGCTATTTGTTTGATGTTATAACAAACCTTGTTCTCCATAAGGGCATAAGCTCCCTTCAGCACCTCACGATGTTTCGGATGTACCGCTAGACAATCCAAGAGCTTGATGATCAGCACGTGAATCGTAGAGTCTAATGCCTTGCGGTAATCAATCCAAATGATTGATAGATCACGTCGATAAGATATCGAATCTCGAGTAATATACCTATCAATTAATGAGTTCTCCCTACAACCTGCCAGGCCTCCCTTGCACCCTCGTTGTTCGCCCATTACACTCCAAACTGGCTGAATAGATGATAATACCCTTTCCTTGAGAATGACAGTATATAGCTTGTAACAGGTGTTAAATGAATTAAATAAACTAAGGAAGGGTCAAAATATGAAATTTGGAAAAAATTTAATAAAGGAATTGATCAAATAAATTAACAAGATCGTTGCAGTTTGCACATGAACTAAATAAAACGAAATTAAACTTAATCGTTTATTGAATTTTTCAATATGAAATTGCTCACCAGGAAAACAGGAAAATATTAGTCAACAGGAAATCAAAACAGGAAACAGAAAGTAGGAAAGATGTAGGTCCGCAGGAAAATTTCAATAAATGGAACTACACTATTTTAAATAAACATTCAATATTCAATAGGTGTTGATACATCAGAGGCTGCCGACAAAGGAGGTTGATTCCTTGGTTATTTTGAAGTTGTTGAATTTCTGTGCCACTCATTTGTTTTAAACAAACTTCGTCTGTTATTTCTATAGTTATATATTTGGTCCAATCTTCAGAACTTTTGGCGGATATTTCAATTTCCCGGTTTTCTTGTAACAAAATCACCTTTCGATCTATATGTTATAAATAAGATTAATAATTAACGCAGACTCTACTCCATTATTTTCTAATACTTGTCTGACATCCAAAATTCAACTACAAAACACAGCGGGACTGAACCTAAAAATTGAGAGCAATTACTTGAAGTCAGGTTCATATGACGGTCCCAATGGTCCCGTGACATGCGAAATACAAATAATTAATTTAGAATTAAAATTTTAACAACTAACCAATCTTGGAATTACCGCTGCAACCTCCGAAATAATCAGTTAATTAATCGAAATTGAACAAAATTAATAAAAAAACAATCGAGCATAATTTAAATTTTAATGAATTTAAAGCTATTGTGAAAAGTGAAATTTTACAATAATTTTACAGCATCACATGATATATACTGTATATAATTGATGAATTAAGATTTGATCTATGGAAGGTAATCAAAAAAATAAAAATAACATAAATTCATGCCATTCTTATTCTTTATTTTATTCTCATCTTCAGTACGTTTCGATGACTAAGGTTGGTCACCTTCCTCAGGTTACTTGAAACACATGTTACACCAAATAATTAACAATACATAAATAACAGTAAAAAACACGATTCTCACAATATTAAATTTTTTTGTTTTTCGTAAATAAATAAAGTAAAATAAATACGTAATAACAAATTAGAATTTTATTCCTATTAAATTAGCGGTACAAAGTAAAATTTTATATCTTGTCCTTTCAAATAACTAAACGAAACTAAGTCAAATCACAATTAGTCTTAACCCGGCGAGTATGTGGTTGGGCATCTCATGCCCCACATTTAATTAAATTCTATTAATTCCTAAAATTATCACTAAGGCGCTTTGGCACTTCGAGTAGCTGGAGTTATCGTAGCGTAAGAGGGGATGGTGGTGAGGCGGTAGCTCGGGCGGTAGTGTTGCGCAAAATATCTTTCAAATTACGTAGCCGCAAACGTCATTGCGGCATGTCATGCCCGCCACATAGTTGCCAAGGTTGTACTAAATCAAAGACAACTTAATCGTAATGTATTCTGAAAATCAGTATTATTCTTTTAAATTTATGACATTTTAAGTCTCAAGCTCTGTGAAAGTGTTAATTTTATTTTATAAAAAGTTTAAATGTTTCATTGTTTTATTTAATAAGATAATAAATCTTAAGATATTTCATAGGTTGAGTTGAATAATACTATTATTGAGTGTATCTTGGTAAATAAATAAATAATTGAGGAAATATTTTTTATTAGACCCCTTTTTATAATATAATACCACAAATTAACTTCATATATTTGTAAGTAACATTTAGAGGCAATTTTACAGTTAAGGCATGTCATGCCCACCACATAGTAGGTGTAACAATTTCGCGCCACATACTCGCCGGATTAATATATGAACAACGAAGATGGGATCAACTACTCAAAGCAATAAGCAATTCGGAATAAGGTAAAGACAAATCTTGAGTTTAATTTTCTTATTATTGAGAAATAAATTTTGTTTAAATATAAAATATCATTTTTTTATTGAGAGTGTGTTTATTATTTTTTATGTGTAGTATTTCAGAAAAACAACGTTTTTTTAATCTGGTTCGCGGTCGAGAATAATAGTATTGTTCCAATCAAACTCATGAATTGGCTTGGATTAATGACTATTATATTGTATATTGTAACGTTCTCTCTCTTCTCTGTCTCTCTCTAAAATTTAGAGAGAGAAAGGACGCTACAAAAATGGCGACGTTGTCTGCACCGACACTGACCTCGCGAGCCCCACACTTTGAGCCCGCGAGGTTACCACCGAAGCCCGTTTATTTTATTTTCGGATGTCCTTTCTCCGGGCGCCAGGTAGATTCGGAAATCTACCCGGACTCCGATGATAAAAGACGGCACACGACAAACTCGGCTAGCTTACCGTCCAAAATGAGACCCAACGCGATGGCGTGGATACCGTCAAGGGAGAGGGGAAAAAGGGGTGACAGGCACTGAACTTAACTAATGGATTTTTGCAATAGAACACGGTTTTTCCGTTTGAAGAACAAATGAACACTTTATTCTAACTGGACCACAAGGTAGAGAATCCAGCACTTCTCGGGAACACTATGGAAAATAAGTCCAAGACGGGTCAGACGGCCGGCGTCTGTAAATGGAGGCGCCCCCGAGCCACGCTGTCCGGCGTCTATTCGCCTTTTCCGTGTTTCCGTCACCGAAAACCAGACCCAGGTGAAGGCAGGGAAGTCGTCGACCACTAACCTTTTAGTTGGCGAAGAATTTGGGAGTAGTCCATTCTTCCTTTTCCGTTTTCCGCACTTTGTGTCTTCCTTTTTGTGGTGACGGGACCGGTGACCAAACTCGCACTGGCGTTACTTTGTGTGCGCAACACTCTAGCAAGCGTGCGCGTCAATTAATACGCCTCAGCCTCACTGGATGGAGCCACCTCTCGGTTCTGGACCGCAAACTCTCGTCTCTGATTTCAAGTTTGAATTGGCGGCTTGAAATGGTTCAGACTGGTGATTGTGAAAAATTCTTCTTGCCGACTGACCCCGTCACAAGCATTTTTAAAATAAATAGTTTTTAATACAATTCTTTGAGAAGTGCGGATCTCCTATTTTTCTCAAAGGATATTAAATAAACGTTGTATACAAAATCAGTTCATTATTAAATACAACGTAGCATTCTTTTCAGAAATAAATAATAAATTTATATTAACATAATTTTATAAAAATAAACAATTCATCAATAATATGAATTTATAAATCAAATTAAAAATAAAAATGTTGAGTCCGAGCTTGGCCACAAAATAAAAATAATAATTAATTACGCGAAATACGTGATTTTGAAGTAGTTATTCGGTGCCACCGTGAGGGAACTACTTTTGTGACGTGTTTAATACAAAAACAACGTCACAATATAAATTAACTATTAAATTGTATATAAATCAAGCGATTTGTATTTTAATTTGGAAATTCTTTCCAAACAAAACTATGTTTTTAGAAAATTAAAATTTTAAGAGTTATGTAAAGAAAATCTAATTTTACATACGTCAAAAATTAGACAAAATTTGTTGTTTACTCCTTTAATTTTTGGTAAAAAAAATTTTACAATTAGGCTGGATTCCATAAGGTGTTAAGCGTGAATTCAGCCTGAAAGTTATTGTCCTGAAACACGATTTTTCTAATGTCTTCAATTGTAATGTTAATTATTAATTCTTGTGGATGATAAGAAAGCTCATATCTTTTTACTGTGACAAAAATTTGTAGCTTCTTAAGTATTCTTAATAAATAAAAAAACTAAGATTTCGAAAAGTGAACATTTTTAATATTTTTTCACTTCAACTCGTGATAACTTGGGCAATTTTGAATGTTTTTTAATAAAAACAAAATAGAATTGTAGGTTATACTATTCTGAAAGTAAACATTGAGAAAAAAAAGTTTTATTTTGTAAACAAAAAAGTTAATAAGTTTTTTCCAGGTCATTGCAAACATTATGTATGTCAAACTTTGAGCGTTTCGATTAACGTGCAAAACTTACGGCAAATTTTTCTTATTATGAGAAAGTTGTTCATTAAGGTAGAAAAAAGTTTTTGGAAAATTTCAGCAAAATCGTACTACTGGTTTAAAAGATATTAATAGTTTTATATTTTATAGCGCTGCGCTGTTTAAAGCTTGCCCGTTCGCTTAGTCTGTCGTGCGTGGAGTATGCATAACTTGTATGCAAGTTTATTTAGAATGATTACAAACACAATATTTTAATACTTATATTATTTATTGCAAAATCTGTTATAAATATCTTATAATTACGTAGTTTAATTTACAGTTTTGATGTTTCTCTTTTTCTTAAAAAAAATATTCATTTTGCTATAGTTAACAAAATATTTGCAGAAAGTACTCCACGTCCAGTGATAAATTTATATTATAAAGAGCAGTTTTGTTTACGTGGTGTGACTACATTGCTGATGCTTTTTGAATGTTGACTGCTATATTTTCATTATCCTCGCTTTTAAGATTTTAAATTTACTGAGTAATTTATTTCTTGTCGACGCGTGAACTCTTCTGTTTGATAAACCGCTTCCAGTACTGTTGCAGGTTTAAACTCCTGCAGAGATAGTACAAAAACTTTAACGGTAGATAAATATTTTATTTTTGAAAGAATCAAATGAAATTAAAAAATTATGTTAAAAAATTATCGTAGATTCTTACAATTATTCAAAACAAGATATAAAAAGGTATAGCAACGTTTTTATATATACAATAAATATTGCAAGAAATATAATAAACTATGTTCTTTGCTTACGTTAGCAATTTTACGCTTTGTAAGTTTCATTTTTTTATGACATTTATTTTTCTTCAAATAATCATTAAAAAACGTTTGTCCTTTGGACGAAAGATATTTCAATAGACTTTTAGCGTCCTTCATCTAAACTTTTGTGATAACAACTTTTGGAGAAAAAATCACTTTACGTTATCTAGATTGTAGTTCAACCCGATTTTGAAACGTGAACCATTTTGTAGTGAATAATTATTGTACATTTTAACACTTAAATCAGGGTAATACTGAATGACGAAGCCTCACGTAATTTTAAAGTTCTGAGAGTTTGACAACATTTTTACGAAAAATTTATCAGAATTGTGAACAAGATCATTGGCACATTCAACCATCGAAAATGGAGTATCACGAAGAGTTTCAATTAATTTGACATATTCTTTGGGTGTTTCTATTTTTTCTATGTTTTCTTTCTTTAGCGAATATAAACCAAAATCCCAATCGCATTGACAATAGGAGTGACCACAAGCGGGAAAAACATGTAAAATTTCAACTTTTAGTTTCATTGACAACGCTAACAAAAAAGTAAATACCGTGTAATTTCTGTTTTGCCCGGGACACACATCAGAAAAAAGAACAATTTTCTTATGAATTGAGTTTTCAAACTCTTTATCAATAACATAATCGAGAAACCTGCACTCGGTATTTGCGCCTTTTTTTAGAGTCCTTCTAGAAAGGAGAACATGTAGCCATTTTATGATCCAACAATATGTATATTATACAAATATAGCCATAATAGGCGTTGATAAAATTGACCGGATACCGGTATTTTCGATAGATTCTGAGCATAATCAAATTCACAACACAGAAGGTTTCTTTCCAATAAAAGCTTCTTTTTCATTTGATGATATTCTTTTATTCGTTGTTTGTGTTCAATGGTTCTTTCAGAATCTACTGCATGTGTCTCACTTTCAAGACACTCATTACATACATCTGTAAGAGGTAAATTTAGAACTAAAATTTAAATTGAGATTAAAATAATTTCGATTCGTTGACTTATCTATTGGAATATCGATATTTTGAGTTACAGAAAAATAATAGTCGAGAAATTCATGATACACTGTTTTTAGTGTAAGCTCAGGATTTAAAAAATAATTTAACGAAGTCGATTCTCGCGAGTAATGTGATTTTTCATAAGGTATCGTTTCACAGTGCATTTTAATTAAATTTTTTACTTCTTCTGTAAGCTTCAAGTTTGTTATGTGTCGCCATTTCAAATTGTTAAAGCTGATGTTTTCTAATTTTTTCTTTTGGATTACGTCCAATTTTTTTCTACTGATTTTCAAAACTTCATAACAAAATTTTTTACAAACAGGAATATCTTCTTCACCTTTTGGCAGAAAATAAAACCGCGTTATCAATCGCTGTCGTTTTGTAGGGATTCCTTGTTCAGTACCCCTGCATATCATAAAAGTGCTTAAAGAGACACAGTGTTGAGCGTAATCGCTTAAGTTCAAAAATTTTTGAAATAGTTTTTCTTGTGGATCCCTATACCACCCTAGTTGTGCTGAAAAAACAAAAATACTATCTAATGGTCATTTTTCAAAATACTGCGGCCCTGAAGCCTTGCCAGCCTTATCTCCTAGGTCCAACTCTTCATTCTCAGGAACGCAGCGAAATACTTTTGATTTTACTTCTACTAGTAACATTTCCCTTGATTCTATTGCTCAACAAATTGCAAATTTATCAAATGATATGAACCGTAGCCTGGGTAGAGTCGAATTGAACATCTCCAATCTCAAAGAGGAATTTATAGCTTTTAAAACTAGAATGGACATCGTAGAAGGTAATGTTGACTTAGTTCAATCTAACCTATCATTAATTGCCAATAGAGTTACTGCATTGGATTGACTTATTACCTCACAAGTTGAACCTACTGATTCCATATTAAGTGAAATTGAAGACAGAATGAGACATAAATCCAATTTTTTAATATTCGGCCTTGCTGGACACTTAATGATGATCTAAGTTATAATTTTGATCATGACAAAGAAAAAGTCTGAAGCCTTGTGGAATCCCTTTTTCATACTCCAGTTACCTTTAATTTATCATGAATAATTATACTTGTCAAATATTCTCAGGCCCGTATGAACCCGCGGCCGATGAAGGTTATGTGTTGTACCCAGGATCAAGCCACAATGATTCTATCAAAGACTCGATTATTGAAAGCATCAAATCATCCACCTCTCAGGGATCTCTCTTTTGCTCCGGATAAAACAATTTCGTCAGCAGCAACAATTCAAGGATCAAAAGAGGATACTTGAAGAACGGATTACCAACGGGGAGAAGGACTTAGTCATCCACTACGTCAAGGGATGCCCCAAAATTGTGTCAAAACAAATCCCTCAGTGATCTTTAAAAATGACACTGTAAACCTAAATTTTTTTATCAAAATGTTAGAGGCATCAATTCTAAATTACTGAGAATTGAATCTTTTCCTGATTTCGCTTTTTATGATATATTAGCTCTCACTGAAACTTGGTTGTCCCCTAACGTAGGTTTTAATGAATTATTTTTTCCAAGTTTTTAAAATATTTTTAGAAATGATAGGGAATCTCGTATAGGAGGAGGGGTGCTTATTGCAGTGAAACTTGATTACCATGTTTGCAAAATACCTATGATTTTCTCTGATCACTTGAAAAATGAGTTTAATTTCTTGGCACTTAGTTTAACCAAAAAACATTTTGTACTTGATATAATATTATTTTATTTACCTCCTGACCTTAGTACCCAATCTTTTACGGAAATTTTCGACACATTAAATACCAATTTACATTATTTTTCTAAAAATATTTTATCTTTAGGTGATTTTAATATTCCTGCCTTCATAAATCACAGTTTAAATCCATCTGTTGACAACTTTTCAAAAGATAAAAAACTTAAATCGATAGTAAACATTGGAACTTACTTTGACGTACAACAATTAAACCACATACGTAACTTCCGTGGTAGTTGTTTAGATTTAATTTTTTCTAATTTAACTAGAGTTGTTTTTGATCCCCCCCTACCTATTGTTGATGATGACAACTACCATCCTTTTCTTCTCTTTGTCCTAACTTTTCCCATTCATTCTCCTAACATCCTTAACAAAACCTCTATTGATAATAATACAAGGTTTAATTTTAAAATGGGAAATTATCCAATGATATTCGCAGAACTGGCCTCTTGGGATTGGACTTCCATTAAGAACTTCAATGATATTGATACAGCTCGCGAATTTCTCTAACAAAAGATATTGGATTTGTTTAAAAAATATATCCCTGTCTTCCCTCTTAACAATTTATCTTCAAATGAATTCCCGAAATTCTTCTTTCGCGATATTATAAGTGATATTAAACTTAAAAACACTACTTACCGTCGATACCGCCGAAATGTCTCTCCTTACCTTAAAGAACAACTTCTCCAACTTACTTCGAGTATAAAAAAACGTATTTACAAAAAACAAAGACAATCTTTTGAGCAAGCTGAGGTCGATTGTTCAATGAACCCTAATAGCTTTTGGAAATTTGTGAATAGAGCAAAAAATACCTTTTAAGAATACCGAGTTTAATGAAATTAGATAATTGAACATTTGATTCTCCTCAGAGCACTGTTGACACGTTTGTTGAATATTTATCTAATGTTTACCTACCAAGTGATTTAACTGATAATAACTACAATGAACCTGTAGCTTCAACCACTTTTTTACTATCGCCATCTGAGGTATCACAGGCCATCAAATTGTTGAATTCTAAGAATACTGCTGGAGTGGATAAATATCCCTAGTTTCTTTCTCAAATCTTGCAACTCCATCCTCTCTAAACCCTTATGTTACTTGTTTAACTCAATGCTTTCAACTGGTTCCTTTCCTACATCCTTGAAACTAACTTGTACCTGTCTTTAAAGATTGTGACAAGGATGGCATAAAAAATTAAAGACCCATTTCAATTATTTCCAATTTTGCAAAGGTCTTTGAGAGGTTGATTCTACGTCACGTCAATTTTAATTTATCTTCAATTATTGTTGATGAACAGCATGGATGCGTCAACAACCGATCAACTATTACAAATCATACTACTATTACCGCTGACATTAACCATGCTATATCCTTAAACAACCAACTTGATGTTATTTACACCGATTTTTCGAAGGCTTTTGATAGTGTCGACCGCCTAATCCTTTTCCAAAAAATTACTAATTTAAACTTACCACCTATTTTAATATCTCTACTTAAATCTTATTTTGTTCAAAGGCCTAATTGTGTTTAATACAATGGTTTTACATCGGCATCTTTTGCTCCTGCTTCGTGAATTCCACAAGGATCTGTACTGGGGTCATGCCTCTTTATCCTATTTATCAATGATATCGCAGCCTTTTTATCTGTTAAGAAGCTGCTATATGTCGATGACTTTAAAATGCATTATACAGTTGCGTCCTTGAATGATGCTATATTTTTCCAAAATGATTTGACCTTGTTTAATCATTGGTGCTGTGAAAATAAACTCAGACTAAATTTTGATAAATGTTATGTTGTCAGTTATACTAGAAATAGCGAAGTCATTAGATTCGATTACTCTATTAATGATATTACTTTAACT
>WNHD01002864.1:0-19406 GCA_011057455.1 Ganaspis sp. Gsp50 | reverse complement strand
TTGGGGTGCTTTTTTTCTGGGGAATCGAATGCAAAAGGAATAATTTTAAAAAAATTTCCGGAACACTGTCAAATTTGCAAAAACGTGAATCATGGTTTTTTTCAGAAAAATAATGAAAAAGTGATGCATACTTTCTTCAATTTCTAATTGATCCAGACGAGTGTCCAAAACGTTATAGTACTTAAATTGGGGTGCTTTTTTCTGGGGAATCGAATGCAAAAGGAATAATTGGAAAAAAATTTCCGGAACACTGTTAAATTTGCAAAAACGTGAATCATGGTTTTTTTCAGAAAAATAATGAAAAAGTGATGCATACTTCCTTCAATTTCTAATTGATCCAGACGAGTGTCCAAAACGTTATAGTACTCAAATTGGGGTGCTTTTTTCTGGGGAATCGAATGCAAAAGGAATAATTTTAAAAAAATTTCCGGAACACTGTCAAATTTGCAAAAACATTTCATTTTTCCTGACATTTCCCTGACAGCCCTGACTTGTGGCAACCCTGATTGACCATTAAAAAATTAATAAAAAACACTTGAAACGATAGTATGAGATCAATTTGTTTTCCGTTTGAAAAAGTGTGAGATACTAAGGACTCAAAACTGAGAATTATTTGATTCAACTTTGAGACTATGAATGAGTTTATTAAGAATCATCATCATTATCTAGTCGGAGACATAAAGGCGCCAAGAAATGAAACAGGTATGCAGCGAGTGGTGTTTAATGACCCCACTTTTTAAGGTTTATTTAAATCTATATTATTATACGGTATCGAGACGACCAATTACCTAATTGGACGACGATAATTAAATTCAGACAGAAATACCGAACTGGATTATTAATCTTCCCCAAGCGGGAAAAATTATCCTGAACAAAAAAGACATTCACTCTACTCGTCATGCTTTCAGTGCATCAAGCCCGCAAATAAGTTTAAAATTCATATACACGTTATTTTTATATTTCAATTGTCAAATAATATTAATTTTTAAAAAGACGACACATTTTTTCATGTTTTCATGCACTGAAATATATTATTTTGGTTTTTATTCTGGATAATTTATGAATTATGCAAAAAAAGCAGATTGAAAAACGTGCAGTGTTATTATCGAAAGCTCAATATATAATAACTCATTATTTATGGAAATGTAATTATTCTATATATATAGTTACATTGGTTTTGTATTAAAATTAAAGAAACCATATTTCTTGGAAGAAAACCGGATACAATCTTGAGTACTGATCTATAATTTAAATAAAAATTTACACCAAGCGTAAATACTCATTTTAATTTTAGAGTGAATATTAATAATTGGAGTGGAAATTCATTTTTTAGGAGATTCAAATATGTAAAATCATTCAATTATTAAGTGGCTGAATTAACTGACTCAAGTTTGCACACTAAGAAGAATGAAAATTCACTCCGAAAAGAATGAAAATTCACTCTAAACAGAATGAAAATTCACTCTAAACAGAATGAAAATTCACTTTAAACAAAATGAAAATTCACTTCAAAAAGAATGAAAAGTCCATCTAAAAAGAATGAAAATAAACACTAAAAGAAATGATAAATCCCTTTAAAAAGAATAAAAATGAACTCTAAAAAGAATGAAAATTTGCTCTAAAGAATTCCCACAAGTATTGTCTGTATATTTTGGAATATATTTTTCAATAACAAAAGTAAAATTTGTTATCAAAACGTAAAAAAGGCAAAAAGCTAAATACGTATAGAACATGTGATGTAATCTGACTCCAATTGAATTCGCGGTTCATTTCTCGACTGATAACCTACATGTGTAAGAAAATTCAAGAAAACCCGAACAAGACTCTTTTAAGACAATGTCATTACAAGAGGATTTAAAATCGTCACTTAAACTCAATCTCTATCGATTCATAAACCAATACACTCATAGAAAAAAATCCTAAGAAATGAAAAATTACGCCTTTTGATTGACCTGATGAAAAAAAGATCATCATCATCATCATCATCATCATCATCATCATAATCATAAAAAAAAAATAATTATTTGCAAAAGATTTTGACTCCGCACAACTTTCTCTGCAAAGTGTATAACTATAGATGAAAATAATAAAAACAATGCTTCCCTATGAGGAAGCAAAATAAAATAAATTGTCTAATTTAGTTCATATTTTTATTTGTTTGCATTAACAACCAATTTTTAGTTTAAGGTTACATTACGATCACCAGTCTCCTTAACAGCACGAAAATCGTTCTTTTGAAGATATCATCTTTGTCTTGAAAAACAAGTTGCTTAAATTTTATGCAACCATTCAAATAATCTAGAATCTAAAAGGAAATTTAATAATGTTTTTATTACGAGAGAAAATCTAAACGAAAGTGTAATACAAGTGGACTGAATTACTTTATCAGAAATTGATAATTAATGGCAATTAATTTTGGTTGAGGCATTCAAAATTAGAGTTCTCGAGACTGATGTCGTGTGCGTAATAACTATAATTTCGTATTCCCGCATAATTGAAGGTCTTGCTCGTACACGTGTCAGATTTTTGGTTTTATTTTTTGACCAAGGGGGTGAAAAAGAAAGGAGAAAAGTGGTAAAAGTTAAGTAAAGTAATCCCCTTAATTGATGGATGGTGTTAATCGGAGGCGTTACTTATTGAGATTATGTCAAGAATGTGCAGGTCGCTTATGCTTGTAAACTGATACATGCAGACTGCATCATGGTTGCAGCTGCTAATAAAGTCATTAAATACTCGCGTGCAGACTCCACACTGAAACTTTAGCGAAATTCTTATAATTCAGTTAAATCCAAATCCTATAATTGAAAGAGAACGTCACTTTTATATATTCTTTTATTATAAATAATAGAGCGCAAGGTCTTTACCAAAGCGCAATATTAAAATCATATTTAATATTTTGTTACGTCTCAAACCTTTGCAAAAGATTTATAAAGAAAGCGACTTTTTCAAAATTTTTGATTCTTAAAAAGCGAATAACTTTGAATAAAATGGGGGTAGAAAGTTCACTAAAGGATTAATCGATGTGTTTTTGAAGTTTTAAAAATTTTTGAAGTTTTAGAAATTTTTGAAGTTTTAGAAGTTTTTAAAGAAGCAAATATTATAATTTTATAAATTTTAATTTATTTTAAAAAGTATCATTTTAACTTTTTATGAAAAAGCAAAAAATATGTGGCCAATTTTTTTTATTTTTTTAAATTAGATAAAAATAACACACGGTCATGTTTTCAAAAACATGATTTTTGATTCCTGGGGTCGTGAATGTTAATAACACGAAATCGAAAATTTTTGCGTAAAACACAACTTCTTCAATGAGCAATAATAATTTCAAAGAAACTTTTTACTTTTTCATTGGATCTAAAACAATTATTAACGAATGTAAACAAGATAATTACAATTTAGGTGAAATAATTAAATTTCAGCTTGGATTAATATAAAGGAAGAAAAATTAAGATAAACAGTAGAAGAGAAAGATCCTTTGAGAAAAATAGTGTATGATTTAGGTATTCATAAACAATTATCTTTGTGCACAGTTCTTTAAAAGTATAAAGTGAAATAAAAATTAGCGCGGAAGATAAAGTTTACTAATAGAAGCAGAGAAAAAAAAAGGAAAATGAAACGAAATATTTCTTGTGTTAAATAAAGTTTAATCCTGCTGTTTGTAGCAAATTCATTTACCACAAATATCTTTCTTTGAGAGAGGCTCCTTTATGTTAATTATATATATTATTGCAGTTAATGCAGTTTGCTTTTTTAAACAATTCGAGTTTAAATTTATCTTGTTGGGATATGTTACCAAAAATAAAAGATTCAGTACGTGTTTTATTATACAAGGCTATTTTTAATCTCTACTCTCTAAATTAGAATCAGTAGAAATCTATACCAATTATTTAAAACTGAGCTACTAATTCAATATTATAGTTAAATCGAGAGTTAAATTCGTTAATAAAATTCTTCTGAAAATTAGTGAAAGAATTTACCGATTTTCAGTAGAATATAATTGATTGTCAGTAGAATTTAATTAATTGAATTAGTAGCTCAGTTTTAGCTAAAAATTGACATAGATTTTTAATATGTGATTTTTGTAATTTAGAAGTAATTTTAATTTTTTCTAAAACAAATAATAAACTTCAGTTGATTCACACTTTCTACATCTGAATGAGTAATTTTATACTAATTCAATAATGAAAAATTGTTTATCAATTGAAAGAGTGATTTACCGAAACAGTATAAATATTTACTCATTTTTAGTAAAAAGATCTACTATTGTTTTCTATTATTTTTATTTACTATTATTTTTATTTGTACTTTCAGTAAAAAGTGCCACTAATTTTTAGTAAAAAAAACTACTGTTTTTTAGTAAAAAGAACTATTATTTACTATTATTTTTATTTACTATTATTTTTATTTACTATTATTTTTATTTACTATTATTTTTATTTGTACTTTCGGTAAAAAAGACCACTAACTTTTAGTAAAAAAAACTGTTATTTTTCAGTAAAAAGAACTACTATTATTTACTATTATTTTTGTTTGTACTTTTAGTAAAAAAATTACTAATTTCTAGTAAAAAGACTACTAATTTTTATTAAAAAAAACTAGTCATTTTTATTAGTAAATTACTCATTTAATTCGTCAATTACTATACTCATTGAAATGAGCGAACTTTAATTATTCCAATTATTATTCAATGTCAATATATAAATTAAATTAGTCCAGAAATTAATTTCTACTAAAAAAAAATCTTTACTATTACAATCGGTAAACGACTTTTGGCTTTTAAATTAATAGAACATTACTAATTCAAATTTACAGAGCATATCGCACATTTGTCAACAAATACTGAAGACGTAACTAATCGTAATCGCAAAGTTTTGTGATATCATTTGATTACTATTTCGATAATCATTCTAGATATAATTATATCAATATTAGATATTAATAATTCATACAGATTATTATACACAAATGTAACAATCGTATTCATCATTTATCAATATTACAAAAAAATTTAAACGAATAAAAACTCATTAATTAATTCATAAAATAAACTGACTTTAATTTTACTAATTAACTTATTTATTATTTCAATCTTTTCATGCAATCAGTATTGAGTTATAATTTTAAAAAAATGGCAGCAAATTGGTTTTGAATAATACAGTTTATAAATATTTGATACCAAGTTAAAAGACATTACAGTTATAATATAATTTGTATTCAAATTTTAAATGAACAACATGAATTAAAAATGTTTAATCAATTTTTTAATTGATTTAAAATTTTTAAAAACTGTTAATCAATTACACTCCTAACATAAAAAACATTATTCATTAATTTAATTACAATCTCAAAAATGAAAAATTTGTTCATCAAAAATTGTTATAAATTTGTGCCGGTTCGATTATAACTCCTCTATCATTACACTGAAAAAAAAATTTATTTGATTCAAATAACCATTTACTTGTCTATTATCAAATAAATATTTATTTGAACCACTGTATTTGAATCAACTATTGTTTATTGAACTCAAATAATAATTACTTGGTTCAAATAAATATTTATTTGATAATAGACAAGTAAATGGTTATTTGAATTAAATAAATTTTTTTTTCAGTGTATTATAATAATCTAAAAAAACATTTTTAAACCGAAACAAAATTTCATCTTTCGAATATGAACTTGCCAACTTATTCAATTTCCTTTTTCAACACAATTTGTTTAATTAGTTTAAGAATTATCGAAATCATTAATTAAATTTTTAATTAAAACTTATTTGTAATATATTAATTGATTGTGTTTCAGGTACAAATTTCGATAATCTCCCCTTCAGAAGTTTTAAAAGTCGATTATAAAATGCCAAAAGGGTACAGGTCTAATTAATAATAATTGTCGTCAATAAATCAGTTCTCAAATTTAAAAAAAATGCTAAATACATCTTGTGCTAAAAACATCCGCTAAATACATCTTTTAGACAAGAAAATAAAAAGAAAATATACAAGAAGAGACCAACCTCTGAACCGGTGACAATAACGATTCCGACAATTAGAAGAAGAAAACCACTCCATGATAAGAAACTCCCCCTCATCCTGAGGACGAGACCGACGAATTCACTTCGTCTAAATTCTCACCCTCGTTAATGAAAATGTCTCACTTTTTTTTTATTATTACTATTTTTTGGCGCCAATTTCTAAACCTAAGAATAAAGGTACACTAATAATAAATAAAATCGTTAGAAGCTACACCCTGGAGACATGATAAAAGAGAATCTCCGAAACGCGACAAATCCGAGCTCTGCAACAGTCCGAGACGCGCGTTTTCTGGTTTTGCAACCAGAAGAACCAGAACCGGACCCGATTCGTAAAGAGTTGGCGTACACACTGTACCGGCGTTCGGTAACGTCTGAGTCCGACCGCGCGCAAGATAAAACTTTTTCAAAAGCACGATGCTTTTCCCTCTCTCTGGACCTCCCCCTTCTTTCACCCCCGCGCCTCCACCCCCGCGGACTGATGAAGTCTATCTTTGTCTGGATCCTTCAGACTCCCAACCATGCATAATCTCACCTCACCTCACCTATAGACTACTCCTTTCCTTCCCTCGCAGTCTTTCTCTTACTCTCTTTTGCTTCTTCTCCCCCCCCCGCCTAGTTTTGTCTTTCTTTTTTAACTCCCCCAACCCCTCTGAGGACCATAATTCTGTGGATGCGAATTCCCCCCGTCTGCCCGTCTTCTTTGCTCACGCAGCTTCCTCCTCCGCAACAGTGCAGACTGTTTAGAGAGATTCTGATACCGAATTTGTCACGTCAAATTAATGCTACTTTTTCACCTTTTTATAAAAAGGTGATTATTGTGATAAGTCATCAATTATTCAATTACGAGTATGTAGTTCAGGAATGTAGCCTATCAAAAATTGCGATATAGGAAACTACGAGGGGTCATCAACTACTAAGGTATTCTTGGTAAACTTGACAGATATTCTCGTGTATTCTGTAGATATTCCTATGTTCAATATTTTCAGTATTCGGGAATTTTTTTTAAATAATACTAAAGAATATACAAAAATATTCAGCTTTAGTGTTAAATATTCTTAAATATTCTTAAGTGTTTTTAAGTATTCTTAAGTGTTCTTAAGTATTTTTTAGTATTCTTAAGTATTATTTAGTATTCTTAAGTAATCTTAAATATTCGTAAATATTTTCAATATTCTTAATACATTCTTAATATTCTTAATATTCTCAATATTCTCAATATTCCTAAAAATTCTTAAGTATTCTTAAATATTCTTAAATAGTCTCAAGTATTCTTAAGTTCTCAATATTCTTAATATTCTCAGTATTCTTAAATATTCTTAAATATTCTTAAATATTCTCAAGTATTCTTAAGTTCTCAATATTCTTAATATATTCTCAATATTCTTAATATTCTCAATATCCTTAATATTAAATTAGATTTTTCTTGTCCGAAACGTCTGACGATTAATTACAATTGAGTTTTAATCATTTAACCCTTTGAGCCAAAGTAACACAAGAAAAATCTAATTCAATTTAAAGAAAGGGTGAAGAAATTTCAAGAATTAACGATCCTTAATATTCTCAATATTCTTAATATTCTCAATGTTCTTAATGTACTCTTAATAATATTCTTAATATTCTCAATATTCCTAAAGATTCTTAAGTATTCTTAAGTATTCTTAAGTGTTCTTAAGTATTCTTAAGTATTCTAAAGTGTTCTTAAGTATTCTTAAGTGTTCTTAAATATTCTTAAGTGTTCTTAAGTATTCTTAAGTATACTTAAGTATTATTTAGTATTCTTAAGTACTCTTAAGTAATCTTAAGTAATCTTAAATATTCGTAAATATTTTCAATATTCTTAATACATTCTTAATATTCTTAATATTCTCAATATTCTCAATATTCCTAAATATTCTTAAGTATTCTTAAATATTCTTAAATAGTCTCAAGTATTCTTAAGTTCTCAATATACTTAATATTCTCAGTATTCTTAAATATTCTTAATATTCTCAATATTCTCAATATTCCTAAATATTCTTAAGTATTCTTAAACATTCTTAAATAGTCTCAAGTATTCTTAAGTTCTCAATATACTTAATATTCTCAGTATTCTTAAATATTCTTAAATATTCTCAAGTATTCTTAAGTTCTCAATATTCTTAATATATTCTCAATATTCTCAATATTCTCAATGTCCTTAATATTCTCAATATTCTCAATATTCTTAATATACTCTTAATAATATGCTTAATATTCTCAATATTCCTAAATATTCTTAAGTATTCTTAAGTGTTCTTAAGTGTTCCTAAGTGTTCTTAAGTATTCTTTAGTATTCTTAAGTATTTTTAAATATTCGTAAATTTTGTCAATATTCTTAATATATTCTTAATATTCTCAATATTCTTAATGTTCCTAAATATTCCTAAGTATTCTTAAACATTCTCAAGTATTCTTAAGTTCTCAATATTCTTAATATACTCTTAATAATATTCTTAATATTCTCAATATTCCTAAATATTCTTAAGTAGGTATTCTTAAGGGTTCCTGATATTCGTAAGCATTCTTAAGTATTCTCAAGTATTCTTAAGTATTCTTAAGTATTCTTAAGTATTCTTAAGTATTCTTAAGTATTCATAAGTATTCTTAAGTATTCTTAAGTATTTTTAAATATTCGTAAATTTTGTCAATATTCTTAATATATTCTTAATATTCTCAATATTCTTAATATTCCTAAATATTCCTAAGTATTCTTAAATATTCTCAAGTATTCTTAAGTTCTCAATATTCTTAATATTCTCAGTATTTTTAAATATTCTCAAGTATTCTTAAGTTCTCAATATTCTTAATATACTCTTAATAATATTCTTAATATTCTCAATATTCCTAAATATTCTTAAGTATTCTTAAGGGTTCTTGAGTATTCGTAAGCATTCTTAAGTATTCTCAAGTATTCTTAAGTATTCTTAAGTATTCTTAAATATTCTGGAGTACTCTGTAATAAACTCAATATTTTTTATATAGTTTCTATATTTGAATTAGTTATGGAATTGAAAAACATAGTAATTGAAGTCCTTTTTAAGAGCTGTCTTTGTGAATTACTGATTTCAGCGGTTTTTAAAATTAATTTATAGCAAATTTACTGTAAAGTGAGTTTATGGAAAATTAATACTGGAAAGCTTTCAATCTTTATTTTCATAAGTGGGGACAACCTTTCTTTTAATTTAGAATAACATTTGACGATCAGAGCTAACAATTTTTTTATTTTGTCTGTTTCTTTAATTATTCAATAATTATATATAAGTTTAGTTATATTATAGGTTATATAGGTTTTAATAATTAGAATAACTTTTGAGGATCGGAGCTAACAATTTTTTTATTTTGTCTGTTTTTTTAATTATTCAATAATATACAAGTTTAGTTATATTATAGGTTATATAGGTTTTAATAATTAGAATAACTTTTGAGAATCAGAGCTAACAATTTATTTAATTTTGTCTGTTTTTTAATTATCTTATACTCTCTTAATCTGAATACGTGAAATCAACTTATTTTTAAGTCAAAAGTCTTTCACCACTTAAAAACAAGTGAAATTTCACATGAAAATAAGTGAAATTTCACACGAAAATAAGTGAAATTTCACACAAAAATAAGTGAAAATATCACTTATAGAAATGAGAACAAAAGAAAATAGGCACTATTCTTAGAATGTTAATGGCACTATTCATAGAGTTGAATATATTGATTTATTTTTCTATAATACAATTACGATACGGAACCCTTCGATTTTGGGTCGAGTCTAACTCGCACTTGCCCGATTTTTTGTTTCTTTAGTATAAAATATCACTATTTTTTAGAAAATGTAAATACACTAGAACCTCGATTTAGCGACCGGCTCGAAGGTAGACCGTTGAATAGAGTCTGAATAGAATTTAAAGTACAAACAATGAAACTGTCGCCAAATCGAGAACCACTAAATCGAGATTCTAGTGTAAACATTTTCCAAATTTGAAAATAGTTAAAATGTGTTTCTTTACGTTTCGTTAACGAAAAAAAAAAAACGTTGCGAACTTCAGCATCGATGTAATGATCCTACCAAGTTCATTATTACGATATTTTTTATAAAATGTTTGTTATTAAAATTTCACTAATTAAATTAGTAGCTCACTTTTACCCTCATGTGTATAGGAGACACCCCATTTCTCTTCAAGGTAAATAAATTCTCGTTTAAATTTAGCAAAAAAGTCTATAGTTCTAAAGAAAAGATTTATTATCAAATGTCTAAAAAAACATGTTTGTAAAAAGCTATTAAATGAATCATATTTTTACACAAGAGACGACCTACAGAGTTGCATATGTTTCTTATATATATGAAGTCCGGATTTTCGACAGATTCTAATTTCAGTCCCAGAAACTAACGTACTGCAAAAATACTCTTACTGAAAAAAAGAATGAAGTCATAACTTCAAGGCGACTCCCTCACTATTCAATGAAATTATAAAAGTAAAAAAAGAATTTTTTTTAAGAAGAAGTGCATCCCTGCTATATAGTATAAGTATCCTCACTATATGTTTGCTTATTAAAAAGATCACAGTCGAGAGAATTTTTGTTTCTTTAACAAATGGTTTGCACATGATCAATGAACATCTGATGAATTTAAAACATTTGCAAAATTTCAAATAACAAGAAATCATGTTATTAATGACCCTTAACTGCATAATTACCATAAAGAAGATTTGTTTAAAAATACTTTAATTTGTGTGTTTAAATATTATTAAATTTAAAAATAAAAAAGTTGTGATTATTATTTTAGCCTTGAATAATTCTCTGGAAAAAAGCATTCAATTTACGTTTATTTATTCTGGCTTCAAGAGTTATGCGTGTTTCGCAGTGAATCTGACGTCTTTTGAGTTCACTTTCTTTTACAGATTTTCTTTTCATTTAAGAAATTGTTTATAATTAAATTCTTTTTTGAATAAATAAGTTTTAGACCTATTATTATTGACAATCCGAAATAACACATTTTGTAAAAAGGTAACGTATGTCGAGCATAATTTTTTAAATTACAATACATTTACTCATAAAAGTAAGACAATAATACTTTTCTCCAGAAAAAATATAAAAACATTGCTTCCCTATGAGAAAGCAAAATGTATCTATATAATTTCTTTACATGATGGCAACGTTTTTTTTCGTTTACGAAACATAAAGAAACAAATTTTTATACTATTTTCAAATGTTTAGAATATTTATTTACAATTTTTAAAGATTATTTGTTGCCTTATCTTTTTAAAAAAATTATAAATAAATACAGGAGCAATGAGTAAATAAACAAAAAATTTGCGTTTAGTTTTTCGTAAATGAAAAAAACGTTCAGAATCATATTTCTTTTGTATTTTATTCAGACCTCAATGTAATTTTAATAATAACTTATTAAAATTCTATAATTTATTTATAGTTTAATGTTCGATCAAAAATAATATAGAAATTAAATTAAAGAATTGGCGTACAAAATTAAGTAGTTGAATATTTCATATCTTGTCAGAATAAATTATGTATTGTAAATTTTTTAATGAATACTAAATTGATGCATTAAGTGTAAATAAAGTGGAATAAATCGATAAAAATCGTATCAAATAAACGAATCATTATCAGTTTAACCAACGAGTGGAGTAGGCTAATTTAAAATTATTGACACTAGTCAATAGACTAGGATTCACAATTCATTCGAAACTTCACTTGTGAAGATTGATTTAACTTGCACATATTACTCGAAGATTTAAATCACCATTAAATGTAATGGTTTTTCTTCAACGAAAACCTTGAAACCCTCAGTTTTTATAAATATGTAAATTGCATCGTCTACTCTCTGAATCTGAATTTTTATATATGTATTTCTTTTAATTTAATGGAAAAAAGTTACCAATAATTACCAATAAAAAAGCTTACCAATAATTGAAACAGAATTTTTTTTTAATTTTTAGTAAAAACAAGCTACAAATTTTTAGTAACAAAAACTAGTTTTTTGTAGCTATTACTTTAACTATTATTTAATTTAGTCACTTACTACTAATTGAAATTAATAAATAGTAAATCTATTTCAATCGGTAAACGACTTTTTGCCACTGAATTAGTAAAAAATAATAATTCAGATTTAGAGTCGTATGAGTGCGAATGTAAGTACATATTTTTATGATAAATTACGTGGTATAAAGTTTAAATATAAACAATATAAAATATAATTAAACAGAAAAACTTACATTACTTATCACTGAAGTCTCTCAGCTGAAGATCCCACTGATGATCCACAACACTGTATATTAAAGCCACAGATTTTCTTCTTTTTCTTCTCCTTTAATTTGGATAACTGAGTATGGCCAATTCTTCGTTTCTTTAATATGTTTGTTACATTGAAAAAAATCCACCAACACATTATGTTTACTTCTTCAAGAATATCACTTTCCGCACAATGTACACTTCGAGAACTAATTTTTGTTATAAACAATCAAATCTAGTAAAAGTTGTTCAGCTTCTAAACCACGACTTTAATCGATGAAAATTAAACAATATGATTCAATTTTTTTTCTTTTTTATTCCCACTATATAAAAAACTTTGAAATAACTGCAATAAGATTATATTCACTACCGTCACTGCCAAAGGAATATTCTTCTCACTTGAAAAATGTTTGAAAGTGTCACTGTTTATTTTATGTAACTACCTTAGTTAACAGAGATTATAAAATTAATCAAGCAAACCACATTATTATACAACTAATTAAATATAAACAGTACAAATGTCTTCCCGGGTTTTAAAATTTAATCGAATCCAAGCGTTCCAAAAGTAATCGAAAATCGAACGAATCGAACAAATATTCAAACGGCTAGAAAGTGAGGTTATGTTGATGGCCTCCAGAAAGTTCAATATTTGTGGCTTATAACAACGCGCGCACTAAGATTACACTATTATTCTTGTAAAACTGAACATTATTTAAAGGAAAATAGTGAAAATACGTTTTATAAATCTAATTATTGTAAGAAAAGAATGAAAAACACAACACACTGATTAGCCGACTTCCCGGTATTTTCGACAACTGAGGTGAAGTTAGCAGCATTTCTTATTGGTCAGTCGAAAGAGCGGGAAAAAAATGTTTATTTTGAAATTTGCAGTTTCTAAGAAGTTTCTTTTTTGGTCTATTCTAGTTACAATAATTAAATAATTTACACACAACATTTCTATATTTAAGTAAGATTCTAAATTAGTTGAAATAATACAATTTTTTCAGTTGTACAAAATAATAAAGACTAATTTCGAGTAAAAATGCGATTATCCAGTAAATCGTCTGCTCTCAGCTATTGTTGACAGTTTCAATTATTAAACGTTTTTTAACAATTTTGAAATAAATAATCATGTAAACATTAAGAAATGAGCCTTAATTAATGGAATAAAACAATATTAACGATTTTTAAGTGCTATAAGCCTAAAACTGCATCTGTATAAAAATTACAATTTTGCCGCCTTTTTAAAAGTTTGAGGTTAGTTTCAATAAATTACGTGTAACGTAGAAATTGTCTTTAATAAATATCTATTATCTTACTAAATTAATGTTCTGAAAATGAATGCAGATGAGCAATCCCAGAAATCAGAAGATGATAATCATACAGGTAAAATAATTACTACTTTTTCATTTATTATAAAAACAATATTGGATTCTGAAAATTGACCTGTACAGTTTCTTGTCAATTGATTATTATGTTTTACAATATTTGGAATTTACATCTATTATAAAGTAAAGAAACAATAAAAATTACTTACCAATTTTCAAACACGATTTTCACAGATGACAAGGAAGAAATTGCGACATTGTTAAATACTGTTCCAGCCCTAAACGATTTATTTCATCTGCATTGTAAAGTTGGAGAAGGTAGTTTTAGTTCTGTATTTTTAGCAACTTTGAAGACATCAAATGGTTCTAAAAAATTTGCTATTAAACATTTAATTCCCACATGTCATCCTTCAAGGATTCAACGTGAAATAAACTGTCTGAAACAAATAGGGTAAATATTCTGTTTACTTTTTAAAGTAAAGTGAATGATTTTCTGTTTAGTAATAATGAACGACTTCGAATAATTAATACAATAATCGATTAATTTTAGCACATAATGTATCGTAAATTTTAATAAGTAATGGGTTTAATTTTCAGTGGCAAAGACCATGTAGCAGGTTTGGAATTATGTTTAAGAAATTCAGGATCAGTTGTACTAGTTATGCCTTTCATGAGGCATGAAAGGTTCACGGTAAGTTTTATTTTTTGTAATTAATTGAGCATGTTTCTTAATTTTTTAAATAAAAATAATACTTAGATTTAACTTTTTAGATTGAAATACTAATTTTTTATATTTAAATTTTGTTTTAGGATTATGTGCAAGATATGACAGTAGAAGAAACGAAGCATTATATGCGCGCGTTATTAACATCTTTACAGAGAGTTCATCAATTTAATATTATTCACAGAGACATAAAACCGAGTAATTTTTTATATGACCGCAGTAATAGACGGTAATAATCCTATCAAATTTACATTTGACATTTATTTTATTCAATCTTCATCTTATTTTTTATTTATTCTGCACCTTTTATTTTAGTCTTACTCTTTTTTGTACTAATTGATTATTTTGTCGCAGATATCTTCTAGTCGATTTCGGATTAGCTGAAAGATTCAAGAGAGATTCGAATAAAAATAATATAAAACCACCTCCAACTCCAATTGCTGATAATGCAAAGAGAAAAAGGGAAAATGAGGTAAATCTTTATAAAGAAGTAAATATAAACATAAAATATAAAACATAAAACTTATTATTGCATACTTTTATTTATTAATAAACAAAATTAATTAAAGAAAGCTCAATAAACAAAATTTCAGGTTACAAAAGTTTCGCCAATTATTCATAAAAAACCAGAAGATAAATGTTATTGTTTTGGAAAAGCAAAGGTTTGTTCAATTTGTTTACTAAGACCTCCACAAGTCGCTCCTCGAGCTGGTACTCCTGGATTTAGAGCACCTGAGGTACTCTTAAAACATCCTGCTCAAACACCTGGTAAGTTGATTAATTAACAATATCATGCTTAATTGTAAACTTTCTAATTTTAAACTTTCTTTTCTTTTGTTTCCTCATAGAGGAAGTTCTATTTTTTCTATCGTTATCGCAAAAGTTATTGAAATGAGAATGAAACATTAATTTATCAATAAATAAAATGTTAACACTTAGATGAAAAGTAATTTAATGTTTTTTAAGTATTGAAGTAAAATATTCTAATCAAATTTTAGAACAATAAGCAATCTTTATTTGTCAAATCAAACTTAAGAAAACTTCTTTAATTTTGTGAAATTTATTAGTAAATTTGTGTTTTCTTTTCAGCTATTGACATTTGGGCAAGTGGAGTAATTTTGTTATCTATTCTTAGTGCAACGCAACCATTCTTTCGATCTCCAGACGATTGTACTGCTTTAGCAGAAATTATCACCATTTTTGGATCTGAAAAAATCCATCAGTGTGCGCGCAAACTCGGTATTTATTAAACTTTTTTATACATTTATTTTCGTCATTTTTATTTTTGTTTGCAAATTAATATTTGTTTCTTCCATTATTTTCTTTAAATTAGGGAAAAAGATTACAATTCCTGACCAAATCCCTCCAGTTGATATCGTAAGTCTCTGCCAAAAATTAAGAAACAGAGACAAAAATATTAAAACAAATGAGGTATTATTTTCTTTTGTTTGCTTTTTTCTTTTTACTTTCCATTACTTTCTTTCATTCATCGTTTCTGTATTCATATCTATTTCTTCATTTTTTTAAAAACTATTTTTTGAAATAACAATGCTGCATATTTTCTCATTTCTTAATCGATTTTTGACTCCTTAAGGATTCTATTTTCATTGTTTTCAATTTTCAATCTTTTCGATTTACTTTTAACCACTACCTTTTTCTGGAAAATATTTTACTCTATAATTTGTATTATATTCTTTATATTCACTTCTCTTGTCAATTATTTAAACGATCGTTTTATTGTATTAATGAATTAATAATTATTTTTAAAGGAGCCTTCGGAGAAAATATTTCCAGTCGAAGCTTTTGATTTATTATCAAAATTAATGGAAGTGGACCATCGACTACGAGCAACAGCCACCGAGGCTCTTAAACATCCGTTTTTAAACATATGAAATTCAAATTTTCGAATAAGGATTTTGATCAAATTAATAGATTTTTAGATCAATTTATTTTATAGTATCTGAATAATATATTTTAGAAAAGATAGTATACTTTTGATAATAATGATTGTAAATGCAAGTTGGCTGTGCTTTTACACAATAAACATAATTTTCCAGAATCTTTTATATTTTATTTAAAAAGTTCATATAGTTTTAATTAGTTGTTGGTACGTTAATCTTGCAAATTGCAAACAGTGAATTATAAACAGTAATTTATAAATAGCAAATCATAAACAGTAAATTATAAACAGCGAATTATAAACAGTAAATTATAAACAGTAGATTATAAACAGCGAATTATAAACAGTAAATTATAAACAGCAAATTTATTTCTTTTTTTCTTTCTTTCAAATAGAAAGTGATCCCTGCGGTCTGCAAATTATGAACATTAAATCAGTAATAAACAATAAATACTACAAATTGAATAAACGAAACATTATAAAAATTCAAAGAATTTATTTCGAAAAAGAAAACTCCAGATATAACAGACTATATAAACTTTAAGTACAAAAACTTACGTAACAATAGTCAAATCTATTTTGTCTTAAAAATCTAAATGCATTATTTTCTACACGAAACGTTAATAACTCGGAAGGCACAAAAAACTCGTTAAAGTCAATTAAGAAATCAGTCATTTTCTGAATCATTACATTTTTCAATAACTTTCCATTTGCTCGCAGCTTCCAGAGCCTCAGCTGCTATCTTCTTGACCTTCTCGCCGACACTGTCGCTCTTCGTCAAAGCCATCAATATTTCCATAACATCAGTCTCAACAATCCTGCAAGCCACTTCCTTGGTGCAATTAATTAAATTCAGAACAATGACGACTCCCCGGTGCTGAACATCTGCATTCGGATTGGCCAGCAAGAACCGAAGAATCTCCAGCCATCTCTGAACATCAAAGATTTTGTGACAAGCATTCTTACTAACCGAAGTGACTATCGCTAAAGCTCCAGCAGCCGCCATACTAGTGTCCACATCCTCTTCCTCGCACAGAATCAACAAGTACTTGACTCTATCATTCTCCTGCTCAAAAAGCTTGATCGTCTCCTCCGAAAGAACCATATTCGTGATACACTGAGTCGCAGCCCTTCTCAACATATCATGCTCCTCGTACATGTAATTCTCAATCTTCTGAAGACCCCCTTCATCCAGAATTCTCTTCCTCACTGCATCATTCACTCCAGCGATATTACAAAGCGCCATTAGAGCCTCAAAGTTTTCCAAAGCACAGCATTCCGGATTCAAGAGATTTATAAGAGGCCTGATCACTTCATGAATCCGCTGACCTGGGAAAGCAACCTCCGGATTGATCGTGATCCCCAATCGCGCCAAAGCCTGAGCCGCCTGCTTCTTGCCTTTTTCAGTCCCCTCCTGAGCCAGCTGGAAGAGAACCTTCGCTGCGCCTTGTTGCACAACGATTCCCCGAACCTCCTGCTGGCCACAAATCGCATTGAAAACCCTCGCTATCAATTCCTTGCTGTTCTGACTATCAGTCTTCGCAAGCGCCACCAAAGCTGTCGTGACTCCAGCCTTCGCTAAAACACACAGTCGCTTCTGCACAAAATCCTCGTCATCGAATTCGTGCTCTTCTGGAATGTGCTGCTTGGCGAATTTAGCAAGTTCCAACATCTCGGGAATTATTTCCTGTTTGTCGTAGGCGTTGCACAAATTCACGAGGGTTGTCACAACTCCGTAGACGACGGACTTGTCTCCGGTTTTCGCAACTTCTATCATCGCTTGGAGAGCTTCTTTGTCCTCGATTAGCTTTTCTTTCACCTCGGCATCGAACGTTAGGTACGAGAGACCCTCGACGGCCCACTTCCTCATGTCCTTTTGCTTTTTCGGATTGATTAGAAATCGTCTGCAAGCCTCTGCGAGTCTCACTGTCGCTCCATCTGCGAATGGACGAAACGTCGCGTCCGATCCGCCTGAGGAGCTGAGTTTGCAGAGACCAACGAGAGCTCGAACTCGGATGGAATCGTCCTTGGACTTGTAAAGTTGCTTTAGAATGTTGACTCCTTGATTGATGATCGAAGTGGCTTTGTCTTTTTTCGATGCTGCGGCTATTATGCACTCGCAAGAGACCTTCTGCTGAAGAACATCTTCGGTACCCGCCATCACGAGAATCATCTCCATCACGCCTTCTTTTGCAATCACGCTGTTCCCGACGTCTATTGGACCAAGTAGGAGGGTCGTTATTGCAACGACTACTCGCACCTAGAAATAGTAAAAATTTAACAATTATTTAACAAGTGATTAACAATTTAATAAGTATTAGTATTTTGACCTTTTTATTAAACAATTCTTAGTCACTCTATCCAGCTCAACTCTGTTGAATTTTCACTGATTTTATGAAATTTTTATGAAAATCTAGTTCAAGACAAAACAAAACAAACTTCTAGGAAAATAAAAAAACAATTTTGAGCGGTTTTGTAAATTCGTGTCTGTTAGTTGTTTTGTATTAACAAAATTTGATGTTTTTTTTTTATTAAAATGTTGCTGAAATTTGTTGTTGCAAATAAAACTAACAGGGATCACGGTTCGTCACCTTTTCCTTTTTTCCCCTTATTTCCCCTTTTTTAAAGAAAATTCCCTAAAAAACCCAAAATCAGGTATTTTTCCGACTTTTCCTCTATTTTTTAATAAGTTCTTTTTTATAACTTTTCAATAATAATAATTCAGACTATATACTTCAAAATGATTCAAATATTTGAGAATACTTCTAAATAACTAAAAATATTTTAAACTACATAAAAATACTACAAACTATTAAAATGTACTTAAAACTACTTCAAAAAACTTCAAAAAACTTCAAAATAATTAAAAATACTTAAAAATACAACAAACTATTAAAATATACTTAAAACTACTTCAAAAAACTTCAAAAAACTTAAAAATAATTAAAAATACTTAAAATTAATTAAAAATATTACAAACTATTAAAATAGACTTAATAATACTTCAAAATATTTCAAAATTCTTGAAAATATTTGAAAATAATTAAAAATACTATAAACTATTAAAATAGACTTCAAAATACTTCAAAATACTTCAAAATTCTTGAAAATACTTGAAAATACTTCAAAATAATTAAAAATACTTTAAACTACTTAAAATCAACTTCAAAATACTTC
>WNHD01002863.1:0-13914 GCA_011057455.1 Ganaspis sp. Gsp50 | reverse complement strand
CAATCAAATGTATATGTGGTAATCCACGTTTCTGAAATTCTATTACATAAATGTAGGCAGTGATTGGTCCAAAAATCTGTTGGTCTTTTAATTCACTCACTAACGCTTTTGCCTTCTGCTGGAAAACTCTAGCTACAATATCTGGTCGATCTCATGCCGCTTAACCAATCAACAAATTTTCTGTAATCTCAACCCATTTTGGATTACATTTCATAGTAATAAATAAATCTGGTTTTCCAAATTCTTGAACTAATCGCATAGCATCCATAAGAGATTGTTGATAATAACGTGGTCCTCCAGTAAATGTTGAAGGTAAAATAATCATTCTTCCTGGTCGAACATTTGATTTATTATTTATACAATCCATCAACCCGCAGTACAATTCTGCTCTGACACTTTTAACGGACACTTTTATGATTTTTTAAGTAAACAAGTTTCTAAATTCGTTTAATTCTCCCAAATCGAATAGTGAATGAAGATATTTGGAATTTTGCATATATGGTTTTATTTTCACCGTATTTTTAAAATGAGCTTTTTAAATTTGTTAAAAATTGTAGCATTATATTAAAATAAAATAAATGTTTAGTATAATCGCATACCTGATTGTTAGTTATGTTGTTATGCCAGAAAGAATTTCAAAACTGATTAACTTCAATTTGCTTTAAATGACAAAGTAATATTTTGAAAATGGAATTAATTTATAATGTTATTATTCCATATTTTTTGCTTAAATTATCATTTAAATGATTTGGCATAAAAATGTCAGTTTTGCTGTTCTGCAAATTGCCAACAGAATTATTGTAGTTAATTAAGTCAATAACTTGCTAGCCTAGCTCTGAAATAACATAGATAATGTTTTTTTATGATTTTAAAAGTACAGAGCTTTCCGAACTGTTGTCATTTTCTTCATTCCTATGGCCAATTGAAGCTCAGTTAGTGTGAATTTACTTAAAACGGATTTTGGCGCTGTAAACAAGCTAACATAAGACGCCTTAAACCATTTTTCTGTCATTTTCTTAAAATCCCCATTTCGTTGAGGTCACTTGTGTTGAATAAGTTTTCTTTTAAAATATATTTCGTATATTTCTCGTATGATACTCCTCTAGCTAGAAGATCCAGTAAAACTACATTATGTGACAAATTGTTCTAATAAATCCAATTTATATTTTCCGGATAACATGATATTTTAAACAGCACGCTAGAAAACGTCAATATTACAATGATTTGATGGAAGCATTACAACATCAACGTAGAAATCATCGGGAGGCACTAATCACGCACGATAATTCTATTCCTACGAAAATAGAGTTATGTTGTTAACTTTGAAAATTTGCTGCTGTCAGTTGCATGCAACTGTTCCCGGAGGAATGACGATAGACGTGCACTAGGAACCACGTAATGTGAATTTACGCTACGTGTAACCTTTTTGTTTAGAGTCAGATAAACGGGAGCCCATCACACTCCCAAATGCAGTTAATCAAAATTTGCATCATAATACGTTTGGCCATTCGTGATCATTACAATGAATTCCCCTGCTTAGGAGATGGTTGATCACAGTCAGAGGACAACAGAAACTAATATATTCTGATCCTATTTTCTATTGAATTTTTATTACCAGCAGAATGCAATTTTTCTGTTCAACTTTATTTATCCCATCAATATTTTTCACACGTTGTTTTATTTTTTACTGATAGTAAAGTGACGTTGGGGATGATATAAAACTTTCGCAAAGTTGGCCAAAGATTATTCGACGCAGAAGTAACTTTCATCCCTTCAAAAACTTCTCCGTAACACATCTTACTATTTTCTCTTCTCTGATAATACCAAAGGGGTTGAAATATCGATTTTGATGCTCCAAATTTTTTTACACAAAGAGTTTAAATTTCATCACGTTGTATGAGAGACGAAATTTTTCCTAGGTGGGGAATCTTTTACAAAATCGTAAATAAATAGACAAAATTTTCAGTTCCTAAGACTTGTGTTAATATGAAGAATTTTTTAAGTGTTGATCACAATTAATTGCAGAAAAAACTTTGTATGATGGGTATAACATCTAATTTGGAAGACTTCAAATCTGACAGTAGAAAAACCCAGTAGAGTCAGACCAACGCAATAAAAGATTTTTTATTGACAGTAGAGAAAGTAGGTATGGTCAGACCAAGGTATTAAAGGAGATTTAAAATAAGTAGAAAAAGCAAGAATGTTCAGACCAATACATTAGGCGTCTGACTGTACTTGCTTTCTCCACTGACTGATTTTAAATCTCTTTTTCTATGTTCGTCTGACCATGCCTTGCTTTTTCAACTGTCTGCTTTAAAATTTACCTTGCTTACGACGTAACATATTAATGCTGCGTCAAAATTGGTTTTCTAATGAGGAATGACACTCTGTAGAAATTTTCAAACTTTTAAGATCAGTACGTTTGTGGTAATTGTGATTTTAAATTATAATTTCTCACATTGCTTTCATACGTATTAAGAGTGAATTATTTATCTGTTAATAAATTTTATAGTTCTGATGACGACAGTTTTACTGTCGAAACGTTAAACCTATGGTTTGAAATGTTTCTGACACTTTGACTCGAATTTATTGATGAATTCTTCTTCTCATATTTTTGTGAGAATTGAATTTTTGTGAATTGATATTTGTTTTCTGAAAGCTAGGATATGCACATTTGAAATTATCAGCATTCATATGAAGGAAATTTCTAAATTTGCAATGCAGTTTCATTATAAGAGACTGCGGAAGGTTGCTTACATTTTTCTTGTTGAAAGTGCCCTGAAGGTGCTGCAAGTGCCCAGACATTTGCGTCGGAACACCGGCATGATAATTGCAAAGAAGTTAATTAAGAACCCTGTAGGAATGTTCCAATTTACATTTCCGCCCATCCATTTGCGTCTGAGCAGTAACTAGTACGGTGGCTGGATGCGAAAGTGAAGCGAGGAGAGGTAAAGGTTAAGGATCATGGTTCTCTTCCGCTTTTAACTGAATTCCACAGCAGTTCGGTAGTTTGCACGCACAGCAGAATAAAAGAGCGAAGAGAAAAGAAAGAAAGGAATACAAGTGGCATGAAGAAAAAGTAAAATGAAAAGCGGTCGCTTTACCTTTTCGACTTTTGTTCGCGGCTTGTTTTAGTCTTGTCCTGCCTAAAACGACTTCCTCAAAATATCCCTTTCATTTTCCATCCAAGAGTCCTAAGGGATGTTGACCGAAAACAAACAGAGGGTTTTGAATTAAAAAGTGACTTTTTCTGCTCTACATTGTTTCTGAAACGTTATTTTCTTTTACTGCAATAGTTACATGTTTTTCATTTAAATTCTATTGGCATAGATTCTTTGATTGTAACAATTCATTTGTTCTAGATTTTAACATTATGCTCTGAATTCGTTTACTTGAAATGGTCCTGGTAATTATGCTAATTGAACATTATGATAGAACTGCTGGTAACCTATTCGTGCTATGTTGAGAAGGAGCGAAGAACCAACATATCATCCTTGCTTTCTTGCTCAGTAGAGACACTTCTCTGAGGTTAATTACGATTTTAATTAGTAACACGCACAAATGTAGTCATGGTACAAGATGGATGCACAGCACCGAAAGTCCCGGAACTAAAACTCCTCTTGGCACCGCTTCGCCACACACTATGAACTTTCTCTTATATTAAATCGGTGGTGTTAGTCTACACGCTCTTATGAAAGTAATTAAATCTCAGCATGTTCTATCCATACACGGAGATTCTTGTTGTTAAATTAAAAATAAATCTCGTAAACAAAAAGAATTACATAGCAGACATTAAAATTAAATTTTTTAAAAAGTACATCATACTTGCGGGTTTCTTTTCTGTATTTTTCTTAGAAAAACTACAACAGAAACTACGTTTAAAATGTCATAAATTATTTAATAATTAGCAGTAGCAGGACACTTTCTGTTACATAAGAATTTACTGATTATGAGACAAATATTTCTTCTTTCTATTGTCAAAGACAGAAACCTTTTCTACTCGTGATAAAGAATTTTAATAAAAGAAATTAATGAATGTAAAATGTAAACAATGCTTCTGCGTTTGAGCACGCGTTCATCTTAAATTATATTACCAAAGAGATTACACACTGCATTTCAAAATTGGGAAAATTTCCAAGAATTTTGAATATTTATTAAAAATTCCCACAAGTAAAATTTTTTCCAATAGAAGAAACTTAAGGCTAGATTCAGTCATAGATTTGATTTATATTTCAATTCACGAGAATACGAGCGTTATTTTTTCGAAGCCACCTCACGAGAGTATCTTTTTCGCCACTCGAGGATTCTTCAAGTTTTGCCTTTCCAGGTGGATAATGCATGCGCTATCAGTATTCTTCCGCAGTCAATAACGGCGCATGGAAAGCGTACTGACTAAATTTCCATAGAGATTTCTGCAGACTGTGTATGGAAATGTGAAACTGAAAAACAACGGAAATCAAACGTTGCTCTCCCACCATTCGATCGAATTTCCGGAATTCTATAAAATACCTTCTATTCAAGCTGAATAATGCATTTCAAATCTCATTAAAATGGCAAAATTAAGGATGAATTTCTTATTACATTGCCATTTATTATAAATGTTGTACACTTGATCCCACAACAACAAAAGTCACCTGTACGTTGCTTGATGGTTTCACTGAAAGTTTCAAAATATGTTACAAAACGAAGCTTCGACTGTGTTGATGCATTCAGAATTATTTCTGTATTTGAGGGGACTGTTATATCTGTAACTTATTTGCAATAATGAAATTTTATCTCTTTTTATTTAATATTTAAAAGTAAAATGGATTTTGTAATCGATATAACCAAAACTACCGAATCTATCTCCCTTCGTTTACTTAAGTGACACGTGTCAAATTGATTGGATACTCTTTTGAGTGTTCAAGAGTGCAAAGGAAACCTGAATCTACTCAATTTTTGAACTTTTAGGAAATGGCAAACTAGTAATCAAGCAGTTTAGAGTTTACAACCGAGACAAAATAATTTCAGAAACAGCATGAAATTTGCAAAAAAGTTAAAAAATACATATTTTTGACAAATTCAAATTGTTCCTGGTGAGTGTAGTATTTGATATGCACTTGAGAATTCATGCTTTCTTATTCCGAATTGAAAAAAAGGAGAATGCCAAGAAAATTTCAGGATCAGCATGAAACTTTATTCATTATTGCTTCCTTATAGAGAAAGTATTTTTTATTTCATTTTACTACAAATCCACAAGCCAAAAGCCCTTTAGTACACTGTATTTAAAGAATAGAACTATAAAGAAAAAAATGTGTCCTAATACAAACTATTATTTGGGTCAGAATTCGCTGCCTGTAAACTCTTTGTAAACCTACTCAATAGTGCTACAAAAAAATCTATATTCTTCGCGTATACATTTGCACTCCTACACATTCTTTAAACAGGTGAGTTTTCTCTATATCCAGTCCTGTGCATTTCTAATCTAAATAATGTAGACCTTCGCAGGTTAATAGTAGGCGCAGAAAAGTTAAGAAGCGCTAATAAATCTGGACATATAATAATGCCATTAATAACTTTATACAGAAAGTACAGATCTGCATACAAATATCTGGAAGCTATAGTTGTCAAGTCAAACAAATTTCTGAGATCACTATAATCATGACTAAACTTATCATAAGCTACACTCTGTCTCCAAGCCCTGTATCGCAAAAATTTGTTTTAAACTCTCTCAAACTTCATAACATTTGCCTCATGATGTGATAAAAAAATAACAGAAGCAAACAATAATAGTTGTCTAAAGAGACCACTATTAGAGAAGAGAGAGAGGTACAGTGTTCTAATTGCAGCAGTGTTATTAAATAAAGTTGTATTTCTCGTGATAAGATTGAGAGCTTTGAGAGCATTACTAGTAGAATCATTTTTGGGATTCTGAAATTTAAATTCCGAATGAAGGGTAACCCCAAGATGACGAACAACACCTACCCTAATCAGTAACTGTTCACCAATCCTGTAATCGTATGCAAAATTTAATCTAGTTTTACAAAATGTATTTGTTAAGCATTTCTTAACATTCGGCAATAATTGATTTTCAGATGACCAAATATTTAAATTGTCAATATCCATCTAAAGGTCAAGTCTTGCAAACATTTTATAACTTTATAGAATTTTAAGTCATCTACAAATAATAAAAAATAACCATAAGCAAAAACAACTGATAGATCATTGATGAACAGCAAGAATAGAAGCGGACCAAGATTCGAACCCTGGGGCACTCCACACGTAGAATAAAAACAGTCAGAGTACTATTTTGCAAAATAGTCAAAAAATCAATTTCTCTTAGAAATTTTAATTGTTTCTGGAAAATGTAGTGTTAAGTACGTATTTTAAAATTCGTGTTTTTTGAAATAAAATATTTATATTTGCAAAACGGTAACGTTTTATTTAAATTCAGCACGGTAAATTTATAGACAACCTTCTTCTCTGTAGAATAAGCTCTTATTAATTAGAATTGCATTATTTAAAGAAAACTTTCTTGAGAGTGTATAAGAGAACTTAATTAAAGTTAAGTGTTTTTGAATTCTCTATTTAAGTCAAACAATAATAATAGAAACCGAGCTTATTAATTAGAGAAAAGACCAGGCAACACTAATTAATAGATATCATAAATAAAATGTGTCTTTTTAGTAAATTATAAAAACTTTAGTGAACAGTCAAGTTTCATTTGTGATCCTAATTCGAGGAAACCAAATTTTTAACTCTTTAAGGAAAGTTAATAACATATTTTATAATATTTTGTTTATTTCAGGTTTCTTGTAAAAATAGTTGTATTATTATTTTTTAATTTAAGTTTTCTCATAAATTTTATGTATGTTAATGTGCTCTTTGAGACGATTCCCGGTCATTTTGCTGAATCCAAGTTCCCGAAAGTCCAATTTCCCGAATGCCCAATTTTCCGAAGGCCTTTTTCCCTAAGCTAAAATACCGAAAGCTAATTTCTCGATAAGTAATTTTCCCGAAAAATGTTCTGCCCAAGAAATTTTTTAAAAATGAAGATGAATACAAAAAGCTTGTTTGACACATTTCTTTATAACGAGATTTCTTGTTGCTTATTTCTCCTATATGGGGTGTTCCATGGGTCGGAGAACTTTTGAATCTCAGAATTTGTTAATATTTGGTGATTTTGTTGTACTTGCGGTACTTGTAAAGTTCACCAAAAGGTTTTGCGAAAAATCAATTATTTTGGAAGTTATTGCTAATTGAAATTTTTTGTCAATATTTTTTAAAGATTTATTCTCTCTTAAACTATTGGTCATAGAAAAAATGTCTTATGCAAAAGATGTTAGAAAAACATTGAATTTTAACAATGTATTTCTTAAAAATATTATTATTAACTTTTTGACTAATTTGTTTAAACAATACATTTTAATTGTTATTTTTTAATTCGAAGGGAATAACCGATTTTTATAAAAAAAATGTTTTATGAAAGCTTTGAGTGTCCTTGAAAACCCCTGTAAAAATTAAAAATGTGTTATTTGATTTTCTCGAGATATTAATTTTTGAATTCTTGACCGCACGGGTCGGTCGCCAGAGCTTGCGTCACAGCGCCCGCAGGCTGCTACATTATTACCAATAAACGCCTAAGATAATCATTTTATTAATTTTCAATTAATTTTGCATTATTTATATTCATAAATATTTCTATTATTAGTTATTTAATTAACCACTTCCACACCACCTTGGATGTAGGGTATATGCGGCGCGTATTTTTTTAGGTGGATTCCCCAGTAGGCACGAGTCCACAACTATTTTATTTACTTTTCAAAAGTTACAATAAGATATTAGATTTGTATTTTATATAAATGATGTTAAAAGTAGAAAATAGTTGAAGTTTATAATTATAACGAAATGTGAAATAAAGTGGAAGAATTGTTGTCAAAAGTGGAAACTGTTTTACATTTTATTTTATTATTTCCATCAGGAATATAAGAATGAAAACTTCGTGTACCAATGATTGGCTTACATGTTGAAAATCGTTTTTCTAAAAATAATTTTACTTTATTACTTTCTTTATTGCAACAAAACTCAAACGTTATGTTATTGAATTTATTTTCAACTAACAGGAAAAATGCTTCAGGAGTTGAAATCAGTATAGAATTGGGTCTTCTTAGACTTTCAGGCCTAATGAACCTTTTTACCGTTCTACCGATCCCATCACAAGCATTTTTGCCATGAGAAGTGGCGAAAAAATGCCATTCGGCTTTTATGCAAAAATCTTTACAGTGATTTACTAAGTTAATAAAATTCTTTTTATTCTTGTTATGTGATGCTGCTCCATCAGAAAAGTAAAAAAAAATTGTATCTTATTATGGACGTAAGTTTCTTTTATCCAAGAAATTAATTTTTGTTGAAATAAGTAAACAGCTTCTGTGTTGTGCTCGGTACTTTCGGAAATTATAACAAAACTATGAAATTTCAAATCATTATTATCATCTCCTTCAGCTCAGTAAATTACAAAAGGATGAATTTTTGTTTGAATATTGTTCCAATGATGGCTTTGAATTGCATTTTGTATTAAAAATGTATAATTTTCAGAAAAGTCACTAATGACAATCAGTTCTGCCTCTTGCAAATTAGATTTTAAATTTTTTAAAATTTACTTTGTTGTTTAGCTATAAAGTTGTAGACTGAAAGAACGTCTGCTTGATTGCTCATGGTTTCGATGAAGGTTTCTGCTTCTTGCGTGATTGTATCTAAGAAAGAACGATCGGTATTTGTCCATTGTTGATATGTAATATTTAAAATATTTTCTTTAGTTAGAACATCTTGTATCTCAAAAGCAATTTCAGAAAAACCAGGATAAAGATCACATTACTTTAAAGAACAATTATTACCGGGTTATTAACAAATCTTGTTAATTAAAACATCTTCATAAGTAGTTACAGATAAGTTATCAAAAATGCCTTTTAAACCGTTTAACAATCATTTAAAATTCTGATGGATTTTACACACACACACACTGTGTGAGTTCCGTAACTATCTGCAAGAACACATTGCTTCGGGCGCAATTCAGCAAATTTACTAAATCCTATTTGAATTTCTCGATGTAAAGATTTACATTGCACATATGCTTTTTTTAAATTACACAAAATTAAGTGTTTTAGTAATATAAGTTTTTTCTGTCATGTTGTTTAACAGAAACACAATATTTTTGTCCTGGCATAATACAACTAATTTCGTTGGAAAGATAAAAATTAGCTACATGTTCAATATGATTAGAAGGGAAAGTTTTATAAATCCTTTCTGGTGGATATTATCCGAAACCGTGCAAAGTTTGAATACTCTTTGCGTATTTTGCTACTTTATAAGGAATTTTAAACTGATTTTTAAGCTTTGACATACTCCTACTTACTGGTGTAATTGTCAACCAATGGATTCTTTCCTTAAAATTAGGTGCAAAATTACCTTTATTTTTAATTAATGATATCATTTCTGCTCAAACATTAGCTTCTGCGAAATCCGGATCATATTCAACAGGAGAGGATGATGTTCTACTAATAATTTCTGAGTTTGAATCGAAATCAATATTATTATCATTATCATTAAAAAATCATTATCATTTATACTAACGAAACTTTTCTCCGATGTTCTTGTCCCTTACATATAAGCAATTTGCATGAGATGCAAATATATTGTCTTAAGTCATCCCGCTTTGCCTTCAATGATGAAGTTGTCGCAGAAACATTCTTCGAAATACAAGCATGTCCGGGTAAATTAAAAGAGTTGCAGCAATATTTCCTTGGCATTATGAACACAACAAAATATAACTTCAAATTTTAGAGCACAGAATAATGTTAAAACAAATTCGAAAAGTTGTGTGAACTCTAGGGAAAATTCAAACAGAATGGACTCAATGTAAGTGAAAGTAGAGAGTAAAATGTACTCAGGTAGAGGGATCACACCCTTAGGTAAATATTACTGTAAAAACCGTAATTACAATGTGATGATGGACGAAGGGAATGCCCCATTACTTTAAAATTTGTGGTTATTCTTTCATATATATTTACATTAAGGGTTATGATTTCATAAATGGAGGAAAGTTTTTAAATTAAATACTCATAATTTACCTCTTAAAAAGAAACTATTTTTATATGGCAGTAACCATGGTTTACTTTAGTACCTATCTACAGGGTATCCAATAGCCACATGTTTGTGCCTGTGGGATAAAACATGTTTCATGTCATTATCCAAATCAGCAATCAACTGAAATTATATAGTTCCAGAAACTATTTTTATAGTTCACGGAACCATATTTCTGTAACTAGACTTTCTATAACTCACTTATTAGTAACTTATTAAAAGCTTTTGGAAGCTAAATGAAAGTGACTATTCCTTTGATCAGATTTTCTAAAGAGAATGTGTCTCGAATGTGCTAAAAAAGGGTCTGATTGTAGTTTGGTTAGCTCCAGACTTGGTCGATCGATGTTTCCACCCTCATGGATTCTCAACGCTTTGTGTATCCTCCTGTATTTCCCGTACACGTAGCACAATCAGCAGGTGTTTACACGGCCTGATTAACGTTGTTCCTCTGCTACTGCTTCGGGATAAGGTACTCGAGTAGCCACGTTCTCGTTATACCTCTGATAGTTAACTTAACTGTTACTGTCCAGAATTTTGGTTCCCAACAAGCTTCTCTAGTCTCCACAATACTCTAAAGGTCTTTGCTCTTCCCTATGCAACCGTGACCTGCGGATCATTCGTGGTTTGTTCTTCCCAATTTGCCCTTCAATTCAATTATACGTTTCCAATCTATCCGTTACTTTTTGTTTTGTTTGCTGAGCTTGTGAGTTTGTTCAGAATATCTTGTTTGTAAAAATGTAAGGGTATGATGAGGTTCCGTAAACCAAAATGAATGTTAAATTAATCAATAAAATTCTATTTCTATAAACAACAAATTGAGGAATTTAAGAGCTTCATTAATATTGATTTTATTGTATTTGCATATTTTATGTGATATCTCTTTTGAAGGTCTCTTTTAAAAGGTATGATTTATTTTCAAATTTATTTCATAATTACATTGTGAATCAGTATAAAAGTAATAATTGACGAGATATTTAAAACATTAAAACTACCTGGAATTTTAATTTTTGTGTTAATCTTTGACAAAACTGACTGACAGCATATGGAGGGGCAAACTTCTTTTATGTAATAAAATTTCAGATATTTACTTGAGTACAAAGCGAAATTTTTTTGTGATCCACAGGAGTATACGAATGTGACAGTATAGTCATGTCACGAAGTAATATTACCAAGAACGTAAAAATGGGATTGTTCTTTCCTTCTTTCATTTTGTTTTTCCGTACTTGACGTTCTCACGTTATTAGTTTTTCCTTCCTCTGGTCTATTCTATCTTCTCGGTTCTGGGCTTAGTCGAAATCAGGTTGATACCCTATGACATTCATTTCGTGTCCTGCTCCAAGTAAAAATTAAACCTATTAAACTGTGACCTCCCTGTTAATAAAATCACCTGTGATTGTATTTTTACTGTTTCGAAAAATACATCTTAAACTGTTGCATTTTGTTCAATACTTTGAATCTTTCTTTTAAATTTATTTTCCAGTTTAAGGAAGAAAGTAAGTTGTTTGTAAGTAAACGCAAGTGAAAAGGAAGATAAATGAGCAAAGGTAGAAAAATTGACCCATCCAAAGTAAAATGAAACAACTAATCTCTATTCAAACTGTTGTCGGTCACTCGGTAGTCGGTAAAACAGGCAACGACTGTGGAGTTAAGTTGGCGCTCTAACTCCCTGCAAGTGGTGCCACCTAGTGTCATTTAAAATTCTGCTATTCGAGGGTAGATTTATGCAATGCAGCTGTTAGCTCACAGATGGCGCAGTGATATTTACGCTTTATTCTTGGTTCCAAGCAAAAGTTTGTCTTGTAGATTTTAGTTTAGTTTACTAAAGGAGTTCAACGAGTGAATACTTCAGAGAGCAACAACTTTATTATAGAGTTACCACTTTTATACCAATTGTACTAAAGTAATACAATATTCTCTAGTACAAACATACAATTTTGAAATTCTGGTGCACCTGTTAGGACTATCTTTTACGAATTTACATTTTCATTTAAAAATGTTTTTTTCGTTTATTAAATTATATCAAAATTTTATTAGAATTAAGGAAAGGGATATTATAAAAACAGAAATAGTTCTGAGACTTAAAATTTTAATTTTTTTTTCTACTTGTTACTTATGTAGCCAATTATAAGTTTTTTCTTTTTCATTATTAGTAATTTTTCGTTGCTGTTTCTATTTTTATTAGTGTTATTTAATAAATTAAATTCTGCTTTGCTTGTTTTATAATAAATCAGCCGGATGAGGGCGGAGAACAAAATAGTTGTTTTGGTTTAATATAATATTATGCACTAAATATCCAAAACTGAGGATTGAACAAAATTTTTTGAAAGTTTAATATAGAATGGAGAGAATTTAGAGTTAATTCTATGGAAACCTTTTTTTAAACAGAAGATTCTGATAAAGGCAATTGGGTAGGGGTTGAAGTTTTGAAAAAGTTAAATTCTCTTTTTAGCTTCTCTTTGTCGCAGGCGACGATAATTGTTTCGTACCCGCAGGAAGTAAAGCTCTTTATACGGGGGCTTTATTTCGTGGTCGTCAGACCGCACACCGTGCACCTAGCAGGACCTGGATTAATTAATAACTATCCTCCGTGCGAAGCCGCCACGACATTAAGGCTAATCTGCACCGCTGTCCCTGGACTGGTGAGAACCAGTCGGGCGGGAATTAAATCAGAGCTTATTTGTCAGGACCGAGTCTACCTTTTTATCCTCTCTTCCATCCGGACTTTGCGTCGGATTAGCGGCACTCCACTTCACTGGATGTCTGACTCGTGACTTGCTCTATCTACTTGAAGCCATCAGCTCTTACTCCGTGTTAGTCTTTCTTCCGTTCACTTTTCAAGTGTGAAAAATCCTCGTAAGAGATTTTTCAAATTAATTTCTTTTTCACCAGTTGACTTTAAAAATTGAATTTTCTTACAAACTTTTCTACGGAAATAATTATTTTTTTACATACTTAAAAGACTAGTTAGCTCTCAAATTGTCTAAACAGAAAATTAACTTTTACTACGTTCATCATATTGCATCAGCATAGGATGAAACTTTAATCTGTTTCAGAATAGTATAATCAATTTCAGGTTTATTTCATTTTTTTTAAAGAAATATATAGTATGTAAAAAATAATATTAAGGCCAGATTCCTATGGTTTTTTTTTCAAAAAATCGAAATTTTTTTCCGGAAATTGCTAGGAAATACTCTTAGAAATACTATAGAATTATACCCGAAGGTCCGAAAAGACGGAAAAGTCGGTATACGAGAGGAGAGAGCGGAGCGCGCCAAGCAGTAAATCCGGCCGCTTGAGCACCCTAGGTAGCGGCAGGTTTTGCGTTCCGACGGATCGACTTATTGTTATTATTGTTATTGTCAGCAAGGAATGCAAGAATCCTTGAAAATTACGCCTATGAAGACCAGGAAGGAGTTTTGTACGCAGCCGGATTGGATATGTAAGTTAAATTCACTTTTTTAACGATTTTTCACGAACAAAAACTTTAATCGAAACCACGTTTTTTCAACTGAGTGAAAAACTATTGCACTTATCAACATGAACCAAACGACATTTTACTCTTCAAAGGTCTCTCTATGGCCTGAACTAGAACCAAAAAAATTCATTGTTATTTAAAAAAGTTGTAAACAATTGAAAGTTAAGAAAAAGAGTGAAAAAATTGAAAAGTCCGCCATTTAGTTTTTTTTTTGGTAAAAGAATTTGATTCTAGTTCAGGCCATAGCCAATGTGATACAAAATAAGAAACCACTTTGATTTTTGCTTTCAGATAATTTCTTTTCGAGTTATCCTGTCACT
>WNHD01002862.1:0-13918 GCA_011057455.1 Ganaspis sp. Gsp50 | reverse complement strand
TTTGTTAAAAAATATTTTTGGTATCCACAATTTTGTAGTTTTGAACCAATACCGACAAAAAATTATTGCAATACATATTTGAATGTCGTTAAGATAATATAGGGGAGATTTAAAACAGAGCAAATAAAATAAGAAAATAGAGGATGAGCAATCAACAAATTCTCAATGATTAATAAACAATTTGAAAATATTCGAAGAAAAAACAGAAGGTTTTGAACGAAGCTGCGCGTATTGAAGCAGAAATTTTTGCGTTAAAAAAGTTGTAATATTTTATTTGTCAATTTGTTCGCAGAATAACTAATAATAAAAAATGTTTTTTAAAATTTTTATTTATAAATTCAAAATAATTATTTTGTTCTTTAAATACAAAATTAAAGTTAACTAATGTAGTTTTTGTAACATATTTTGTCTATTTTTGAAACCTGGAAAAACAATTTGGAGACCTGGAAAACCTGGAAATGTCAGGGAATTTTCTTTCGGTTAGCTGCAGACACCCTGAATAAGTTTTTCTTTTAAATAAGTAATTTTTTGTAATAAGGTTTTCTTTAGATAAGTATTTTTTGTAATATGGTTTTCTTTAAATAAGTAATTTCTTTGTAATAAGTTTTGTTGAATTAATTGAATGTAATTAATACTTTAAATAGTATTGTTTATTATGTAAATAAATAGTACATTTATTTTAGGTACTGTTAAATTATGGGGAGGTGGAACTGGAGACAAACCTCTGGCAGAAGTAGAGGGTCATGAACCATACAGAGTTTCAAGGATAGCTTTTCATCCATCTGGTAGATTTCTTGGCACTTGTTGTTATGATTCTTCTTGGAGGCTTTGGGACTTGGAGCAACAAGCGGAAGTTTTGCATCAGGAAGGTCACGCAAAACCTGTGCACTGTCTGAGGTATTATAAATTAAAAACTTTCCAGAGCAAGCAATAATTTAATTGTCAAGAAATTGCAAATGAATTAATTATACAAAATTGTAAAGGCACTATTTACTTTTGTGCAATTATTTCCTTTTTAAAGCATACATACTTTCTTCAAAGCATACTTACATACTTTTTTCAACTCATTAAAGAATATTTAAGAATATTTAAAAATATTTAAAAATATTTAAGAATATTTAAGAATATTTAAAAATATTTAAGAATATTTAAAAATATTTAAGAATATTTAAGAATGTTTGCGAATATTTAAAAATATTTAAGAATATTTAAGAATATTTGCGAATATTTGCTAATGCTGAAAAATATTTGCGAATATCATAATTTACTGACCCTTATTTTTAGTTTTCAGTGCGATGGCAGTGTAGCGGCGACCGGCGGTCAAGATTCCTTCGGCAGGGTGTGGGATTTAAGAACCGGAAGGTGCATAATGTTCATGGAAGGTCATTTGAAGTCGATTTTTGGAATAGACTTTTCTCCGAACGGTTTTCATATAGCCACTGGAAGTGAGGATAACACGTGCAAAATTTGGGATCTCCGGAAGAGATCCTGTATTTACACAATTCCTGCGCACACGAATTTATTATCTGATGTGAAGTATCAGAAAGTAGAAGGACAATACCTAGTCACTAGTTCTTACGACGGAACGGCCAAAATTTGGTCCAATAAAACGTGGCAGCCTTTGAAAACTTTGCCGGGTCATGACGGGAAAGTTATGTCAGCGGATGTATCTACGGATAATCAGTTCATTGCAACGAGCTCCTTCGACAGGACTTTTAAATTATGGGCACCGGAAGTTATGTAGTTTTTTTTAAATTTGCCCAAGAATGTGAATTTTCCGAAAAAATGTTTGGAATTCTTTTTTATTTCAAATTTGCATGATTGAAATGTGCATGTCTTGTGCATGATGTTTCTTAAATGTGCACTGTTTTTAGCGCTTAATGAGATAAAAGAATTTTTGGGAATTCTTTAAAACGTTCAGTTCATTACACTGAAATGCGAAAATATCGAGAGGTAGAAAAGGAAAAAGGAATTTTAGAAAGTGGATGAAAGAGGAGAAGAAAGAAGATGAAGGGAGAGTAAGATAATTAGGATTAGAAGGGAATTGAAATGAAAATTACACAGAAAGTGAATTAAAAGTAAACGGGAAGTAAATTAAAATTAAATAAAGAGTGAATTAAAATTAGAAAGTAAGTTAGATTAAGATAAATTGTAAATATCGATGACAAAAATGTTAAAAGCTCAGTTTGTGAACAGGGATTTTTTTTAATAAATTGTTTTTTTGTGAACAGTTTTTTAAACAATTGTTTGTTAATTGCAAGAAAAATTTGTTGCTGATTTATTTATATCAGAGGTCATTCAACGGAAGGTTGATATACCATTTGAAATCAACAATCTACTTGCGTCAGTCCGTATTTTTAAACCTTGTAGCTTTTCTTAACTATACTTATTCAATTATCTGTATCTTTTCTTACTCCATTGTTCTGTAGTAGATGCAAATAATTATTTAACTATTCTTTAACACATGTATCAACTATACTTTCTACTTTGAAATTTTGTTCAGCTAAAACTTTAGTTTAGCTTTGCTAATTAAAGTTTTAGTTATAGTTTTTATTTATTTTTAGTTTCTTTTAGTATTTTTTAGTTTTCTAGTTTGTTTTAGTTTTTTTTAAAAAGACTTTAGTTTTTAGACATTTATAAAAATCCTTAGATTTCAAGAATGAAATTAAGTTTTCAGTACAAAAATAGATCCAGAAAAAAATGAAATTGTCTTGTTAGTCGAAAAAATCAGATTTAAACTGCAATCTTGATAAAATGTGGAATCTTCCATTTAAGCGAACTATCGACTTTTGAATAGCATAAGCAAGTGTTTAAAGATTAAATGCTACATTTGAATGAACGTCGAATTTGATGATCAATGATTCATGTAATCTCTTTATTAGTCAAGATTATTCATCAAGGCGATAAATAATCTTAATCTTCATTTATCTATTTTTATTTACCTATTTTATTAATTTTCAACTTCTTCGAATTGTTTTTTTTTTAATTAATATAGATAAATCTGTTAATCATCTTTTTTAGTGCTAAATCATTTTTACAAACCTTGTATCTTTGTTACACTTTTTCATGAAACATTTTTTTCTCAAAATATTTTTTCTTGCAACATCTTTTTTTTGAAATATACTCTTTTTCGGGACCTTCGGGATGTTAAAACTGTCAGCAAACATAACCTAATTTCAAATGCTTGTAAGGACCCTTTCTTCAGATCGTGTCACATCTTCTTGGAATGTTTTGACACTTATTCGTGTTAGCTCTACTCTTGTGGTTTTAGACTAAGGAAATTGTTTTCTTGTTTTCAAGTAGGTATCATGTGTATTTTTTCAAGGTATCGGCAAACTACGACAGAGTGTTTTGCAAAAAAAAAGAGTGGTCGAGGGAACAATGAAAGGCCGAAGATTCAGTTCCACGGGTTTCTGAAAAGGAGTAAACTTTGGAAAATCCCAAGGGGTTTCGTGAACATTGGACGTTGGCTGAGTTGACTGCACAAAACTGTATGAGAATTCAGCTTGAAGCGAGTAATGAGCTTTCTAAAGTTTGCAAAGTAGTACAAAGCTATACAGGTTCTTCGATTCCATGCAGTTGGTACTTACGTTTCTTTGATGTATTTCATAGTCCACTCACTCTTCTGTTATTAGAAAACCATAATTCTCCATTCATCTTTCAGATTTAATGAATCAAGCCTCGCTCATTATAAAGTAAATCTCTCATTCTTTTATTAAATAAATCATTGCCTTCTTGTATATTAGCGCTGATGAAAAGAAAATTTTAGAGGACTTTCAATTTTCTTGAAAGCTTCTTTGATAAAAAAATATACACTATTTAAGTCATGATTTTTTATCAAAGAAGGCTATTTAACCCTTTTTGATAGCAGTTCAAACATGTAATTGAAAAAATTAACTATCAACTTTGATTTAAGTTTCATTCCTCACTCGAGACTCGACATTTTTTAAATTTAGAGACGAAATAATTGGAGAGAATGAACGCGGAAATTAAAGAAAAAACTTGCCTTCAAAGGTCTGCTAACACTCGTTTTACAAAATTATTTCCTCTTTGGAAATTTTTGATTATTTATTTAGTATGACAGTTTTTAATTCAGGACTGCTTTATAGTAATTTCATTAAACGCTTGGTTCTTTATTTTATTAAATTTATTTATTTTTAGGCTTCATTTCATTAAAATTATTTATTTTTTAAATTTATTTCATTACAGCTTTTTCATTAAATGTAAAGCAGCTAGGAATATACCTAACATAAGATGTTGAAAAACTTTTTGAAAGAAAACATAAGCTTTTATATAACAATACTAGAGAAAAAATCTGAATATATTAGAAAAAAATATACCTCAGGGATCACAGTTCGTCCCCTTTTTTTTACTTTTAAATACTTCAAAATATTCAAAGATACTTCAAAATAGTTCTAATTTTTTAAAAATATTAGTATTTTAAGTGTTAAATAATTTATAAAAAAAACTTTAAAATATTCTAAAAAAATATCTAAAAATATTTAAAAAGTCTTTCAAATATTTCAAAATACTTGTAACTATTTTAAAATACTTCAGTTTACTTAAAAACTTAAAACAATTTAAAATACTTCAGACATCTTAAAAATACTTAAAAATATTTAAAAATACTTTAAATTACTTTAAAATACTCCAGTTTACTTGAAAATACTTTAAATTCCTTTAGAATATTCAAAAGTACTTAAAACTACTTTAAAATACTTCAAACAACTTTAAAATACTTCAAAATATTTTTAAAATACTTTAAATTACTTTAAAATACTGTAAAATATTTTCAAAATCTTCCAAATACTTTGAAATATTTAAAAACACTTATTGTTAGAAATATTTAAAAACTTTAAAAAATACATCAAAATATTTAAATATACTAAGAATTTCTTTAAAATACTTCAAAAAACTTTTTATTGCTTTCAAAGACTTCAAAATATTTAAAGATACTTTAAAATAATTCAAAGTATTTAAAAATATTAGTATTTTAAGTATTTTAAATACTTTCAACTATTTTGAAGTCATTTAAAGCATCTTAAAGTAATATAAAGGATTTCAAGTATTTTAAAGTATTTTAAAGTAATTTTAAGTAGATTTAAATATTTTTAAGCATTTTTTAGTGTCTTTAAATATTTTTATGTATATTGAAGTATTTTTAAAAATTTTATAGTATTTTGAAATGTATTTAAAGATTTTATAGTATTTTGAAATGCTTTGAAATATTTTTAAGTATTTTAAAATATTTTGAATTATTGGAAAGTATTTGGAATTATTTATAAGTAATTTTAAGTATTTTAAAATATTTTGAAGTATTTTAAAGCATTTTAAAGTAATTTTACGTGAATTTAAATATTTTTAATCATTTTTAAATGTCATTAAATATTTTGAAATATTTTCAAGTATTTTTAAAGATTTCAAAATATTATAGTTTTTCAAAATGTTTTAAAAGGATTTAAAATACTTGAAGAGTACTTCAAAATACACACACGCAAACCCGCTAAATATAAGGGAAATTTTTCTATTTTTCTCATGGAGATCATGGAAAACTCATTGAATGAAAGGATTCATTTTGCAATTCAATTTTGTATTTTTAAATTACATAATAGCAAGAGTTTAACTAACGTTTTTAAAATTTTTAATATTACTATGTTTTTCTTTTTTTTTTCATTTCAAAATCCCCTTTTTTAAAATTGAAAATCCCCTTTTGCATCTAAAAATGAACGAAAAAACGACTGTGATCCCTGTATACCTACTTCTGAGCGATATTAGAAAAAGATCCTAAAAATATTGGAAACAATTCTCCTAGAGGACATAACGAAAAGAATATTTTATAGAAAAACTTTATTAAACTAATAATAACAAGTGGAAAATTATGTTCATTTCATGAACATTTTGCTTCCTCATAGAGAAATTTTTTGTGCGAAAAGGAACCTTGAACAGTTTTTAAGGAAAAACTATTATTAAAAAATGAGAATTTTAAAATTTATAATAATATAAATTGAATTTTATATGTCAAAAATAGTTCATAAATAACAATATTTCTATAAATTTCTGTTAAACCTAAAAATTAAAAAAGAAATATTTTTTTCTTGTAGGAGCTACCATAAAAAAATGATAATTTTATGAGTAATGGTAAGAAATGCAATTTTAAATTACAAAAATAATCAAATAATGTCATTTACTCTATCAATTCTTGGTAAGATATGTATATACTTTAAATCGATCGACTCGTTATTCATTAGCTGTATGCATATTATTTAAGATTAATTATTAATAAAAATGTACATGTTTATGACTAAATAATTAATTTTTCCAGAAAAGCATAGTTTTTTTCTTCTCTCTAAATCTGAATTATTCAAATATAACTAATTCGATAGTAAAAAATCAGTCAATGAATCAATTAATCAAATCTAACTAATTATTAGTGAAAAATAACAAATTTATTAGTTAAATATTCTTAATTCGTTTCTTCTTTCGTTTCTTCATTCGTTTCTTTTTTCGTTTCTTCTTTTATTTCTTTTTCGTCTCTTCATTCGTTTCTTCTTTTGTTTTTTTTGTTTCTATTTACGTTTCTTCATTTGTTTCTTCTTTCGTTTCTTCATTCAGTTATTTTTTACTAATTGAATTAGTTATTTTTTTACTAATTGAATTAGTTATTTTTTTACTAATTGAACTAGTTATTTTTGACTAATGAATTAGTCATATTTAACTAATAAATTAGTTACTTTTTACTAACAATTATAGTTATATTTCACTAATTGAATCAGTGACTGACTTTTTACTATCGAATTAGTTGTATTTGACTAATTCAGATTTAGAGAGTTAGAGATTGTGATTCAATTTAATAAAACACTGCTAAAAAAGTTTATTTACATACAAATTGTAACTTCAAAAGTCTTTCAAATTCGATGCTTGTCCGGATTTAAAAATTGTTCAGAATATATTGTGACAAACTGGAGGAGACGTTTCTTCATTTGTAATTCTTTTTTGTTTTGACAAGACACGTTTGGAGGCAAGGGATATTTGCCATTTGCATGGATCAAAAGATCGAAGACTTTTGGGATTCAGAAGTTGCTGTCTGGTATCGAGAAATGACATTTGTGTTTTGCTTATAAGTGACGAATATAAAGAAGATTCTTCTTCACATTTTCCAGACAATGCGGCCTTACAAGTTTACTTCTCGAGCCGAAGAATTGCAAACACAGACCTAGTTTTCTTCTTAAAATTGCACTCCAGTCTCTTTCGCAAAACGTCGTCACATTTGACCCATTTTTTTCGGTCGAAGATTAATTGACGTCTGGTTCATTGAAGAGCGCAGGATCTTTTACTTCAATGACAATGAGAATAAAAATGACAGTGAAATGAAAGAATTTAATCTCCATTTGACGTAAGCGCAACGAGAATCGTCTTTTATGAAAAAAAAAGAAGAGGAACACATTTCTACAAATTGCGAAATAAAGACAATTAATTTTATTGGGTTTCATTGCGAGATAGACGCAGAGTCAATTAACATTATCAGATCCATTTTACAAGATTAAAAGATTCGGTTGCAAGATTGAAAACTTGATAGCTGCAAGTTAGATTGATTTTCTGCTTGATGGGGAAAAATCCTAGATGATGGTTTATCAGATTTCAACTTTATCTTTTACGATACTAAAAGTAGTGAAGATGCCATCGAGTTGATCTGATCCGCCTCATTTTAAAAACTACTCATCGATTTACTTATAAGTTTCAAGTCATATAAAAATATTCTTCTGCCATAAAAAGCAATCTATATTGAACAGCTTTTTATCCGAAAAACCAAACTAGATAAAAAGTGCTTCTTCTTTTTCCAAGAAAATGATCGTAACATTTTTATTACTTCTAAACTTTTCTAGTTGCAAAAGTTTTCTTGTAGCTCATCCACCAAATTCTTTGTCGAATTGATATTTATTTTCACGAAAAAGGCAAAAAACACTCTTCAGTTATGTTGTGGTTTTAACAATAAAACACCTTTTTAGAATGAATTAGATATATTTTCAGTTAAAATTAAGAAAAAATACACACGCAGCTAGCTGCCTCGACCTAATACGCTCCGTGTTCGTTAAGAATCTAATCCAGCCAGCTGTTTCCGGTTTATGCCCTCAGTGGCTCCCTCTATTAATATTGCGCGCGTAATTTAAATATTAGGAATACTTTAATTTTTAACAGTTATAAAACACTTTTATTACAAAATAATACAAAAGAATACAAAATAATAATAAAGCAAAATAAATCCCTTTTTTTAATTAAAAAGAACTGATGTTTTTTATTTAAAAATTTTTGTCGGAAAATATAAATTCTTGGGGAAAATATGTTGTGTGGAGAAAAATTGTGAAAGTTAATGGTATTTCAGTTTAGTTGAAGAGAAAATCCACTAACTAGTGCTTGCAAACAGTCGTTGCCAAGTTCTCCGCACCAAGTTTCAGTCCATTTGTTGACCTAAAATCGGTTACATTATTCGTAGTTTGGAAGGAATCTCGTATTGGCCTGATATATGTGCTGCTGCATATAAAAACTCGAGAATATACTATTGTGATAAAAAGTAACTTGGAAACTCCGTCCTGCTTCAAACATCGTTTAGAGTTTGTCATGCCATGAAACATGCGAAAACTTGTCAACTCATTTCTAACTTTCAAATTAGGCATCACATCAATGGTATTATTAAAAAATTATTATTTACAAAAAATTCAGCTTTATTTCTCGTGTAAATTGCTTTCTTTTATTTACAATACTCACTTATTTCTAGTTAGGTACTTTTTTTAAATATTTTTTTAGCTCAGGAAAGATGTTCCCTTCAAATTTGTAGAATTAGAATAAGTGAAAAATAGAATTAGCGAATTAGTAATAAAAAATGGAAATCATTTTTAAATTAACTAATGCATACATTAATCATTTGTTTTTAAAATTATTCATTTGGATCGATGGAAAATCTACAAAAAGGAAAGTCTACAAAAGAAAAGTCTACAAAAAGAAAATTCTACAAAAAGGAAAGTCTACAAAAAGAAAGTCTACAAAAAGAAGAGTCTACAAAACAAATTATTTAAAATAAAAATTTGCAATAAAACGAAAGAAACTTAATGAATAGCGACGAATAATAAAAAATTCTCTTCGATAAACCCTTATGAAAATATATGACAGAAAGTTGATGACAAGTCTGTAACATTTTTCTGTCATTTTTTTCTTGTATTTTGTTCATGTATTTTTTTCGCGACGACAAAGAATGACAAAAAAGTGCATGAAAATATCAGACAAATGATAGAAAGAATGCCACGTTAATGATAGAACAATTCTAATAATTTTGTGTTTGGATTAAATGTTTGTAGACGAGTTGACTCTTTATATAAAATAAATTCGGCTTCTGAATTGCGAGAAATATAACGCGACTGCACCTTGCGACGTTGAGATGAACTAAAATGCTCAGAGCTTTCGTCTGCTAAACGCGGAAATATTTGAAAATGTTAAAATAATATTTTAAAAGAAATATTAGAATCAGCAAACAATTAATAAAGTTATTAACAAGGTAAGCTTATTTTTTTTATTTGTTTAACAACTTTATTAATTGTTTTCTGATTCTAATATTTCTTTTAAAATATCATTTTAACATTTTCAAATATTCCCGCGTTTAGCAGACGAAAGCTCTGAGCATTTTAGTTCATTTCAACGTCGCAAGGTGCAGTCGCGTTATATTTCTCGCAATTCAGAAGCCGAATTTATTTTATATAAAGAGTCAACTCGTCTACTAACATTTAATCCAAACACAAAATTATCACGATTTTTCTTTTTCATGACATTTCTTCAGTAATTTATCTTTCATTTTCATGTAATTTTTTTCTGTCATTCTCTGTTGTCGTGAAAAGATTACAAGAAAAAAGTGATAGAAAAATATTACAGACTTGTTATCAAGTTTATTTCATTATTAAAAATAATGTTTATTTCATTATTAAAGTTTATTTCATTATTAAAAATACTCAAATAAACAAAATTCAAGAAAATAAATGACCAAAAAATCAATTGAAACTTTACAAAAATCTATGCGATCTATTTTCCAAAATAATAATTTTAAAAATACATTAACTCGTTTCATCTGCAAATAATCCTGATGACTATCTACTTTATTTATACAGAAAGGGAAATCCAAGGGGAATAAAGTTTGAAATACGAGCCAAGTTTGCGAACCATAGGGCCCAGATTTGAAGTGAATAATTTTCCTACGCTAAATCTTCTTAATCTAAAGGGTTAATTGTTCGAATCGTGATTAACATCTGAAAGATAAATTAGCAAAAATATAGCGTACAATTGTCACAGCCGAGTCGGAGGCTTCGGTATTTTTTTTTTATTTTTTATAATTTTTTATAATTTATTTTTTTATTTTCCAGGTGGTTGAAAATTTAAGCCACCTCTTGGTCAATTGGCAAGCTCTGATGAAGAAAAGTTTTACCACCACTTTCCGCAAAGTCAGATGCTGTGTGACCATCTCCTTGCAAGACCCACTTCGTCGTTAATAAACCGTCGACTCCCACAGGACCTCGAGCATGAATTCGAGCAGTTGAGATACCAACCTGCAATTACAATTCGAGCAATCAAAGTTTGAATTACTGTTTGCGATCTCAAATCAAATGATTCGAAATTAATGAAATTGCCCTGCTAATTTATATCCGCCATTTAAATATAATTTTTATAATTCCATTGGGAATTTGAATATACAAATAATTGCGAAATTTACATCGGGCACACATTTTTTTTTTAAAAAAATTTTATTTCAGCGAGAATTGAAAAATTCAATTCCAAAATATACATTGAACGAAAAGTTGTTTAAAAACCAGCAAAATTAAAAAATAATTGAATATTAATAATAAAAAAAAATTTAAACGATCGGTTGAAGACACATGATACATAAAGTACATTTTTAAAAAAAATTGATAGTAAAAAATAATAAACAATGCTTCCCTATGAGGAAGCAAAAGTAAGAAAAAATATTTTTAAAAAATGATTAGAAAATAATTTATAGAAAAAGAAGTTTAGAAGAAACGCGCTGAATTTTGAATTAAATAAAATTCAAGAGAAAGAGAGAGAATTTAAAGAATTATGAATAAAGATTTTAGAAGAGTGGTGCAAAATTTTGAAAATTGCTTTTATGAATATAATACTGGTTGTATAAATTTACACATGAAATTTACTTGGCGTAAACGTGGGTTTGAAATTTTACATTTTCACTGTTGTCTTCTCTGACTAAATTACAGTATTCGAGGACTGAAAGCATCGATAAAGTGTGTTGAAATTTAATGGGTATTATTGGATAAAATTTTTATGCAGTTTTCAAAACGCTATTCAGTCTTGAACGCATTTCCCTCGCACAAATGTCCCTTCTTTGTACCAATTCACCGAAGCTTTTAACTACGCGAAAAATATTGTCGGGCTCTTTATTTTCCAAAAGATTATTTTAAAAGCTTTTGTATGTTCATTGCATAAAAACTGCTCAAAGAATCGAAAAACAGTCCTATGATTTTTACGTACAGAGATATGTTAAAACAATCTATCAAATTTTCAATAATGAAAAATAGAGGACAATAAAAAAATTTCGATTTTTTTATTTATCTATGCACACTAATAACAATTTTTTAGAGATTGTTTTGAAATTAATCAATTTCGAAAGAAAACGATTTGGTTTTAATATCCAAAAATTGAGTTTATTTTCCAACAAAGATCTTGAATTAATTATTAAAATAAAGAAATTGTCACTTTTTTCAAAATGAGAATGCAAATATTTATATAATCGTATGTAAATATTATTATAAAATGTTTGTTTCGTTGATGAGAAAATTGTGAAACGCGAAAAAGAATGAAAACTTTAAGTATGAGGAATCATGGATGAGAGAGGAAACGAACCGTCTACTTTTAATTGATCTGAAATGCAAGCTCTGATAAAGGTACATAGATAAATGAGCTTACCTCAGCTCCAAGGCCAAATCTGTAACCATCGGCAAATCGAGTGCTGGCATTATGAAAGACACAAGCACTGTCGACTTCTCTTTGAAAGTGAGCTGCCCTTTTCATGTCTTCTGTGACGATTGTGTCTGTGTGTCCACTTCCATATTTGAAAATGTGGTTTATTGCATCGTCAAGGTCCGTCACAACTTCAATAGTGCACTCCAGAGCTCCATATTCTGTCTTCATACTTTTAGCAGCCGGTGGACCGAAAGTTAGTTGCTGCTGCAATTTTGGACCCGAATTAATCTTGACCTACAAAAAATCAGAATCTTACGAACACGATTCTTTTAATTAAAAAAGAACTTTAAGGCATTTACTTATTATTTGTGATTGTTTCATTTTTGCAAACAGAAAAGAATCACAAGTCTATTCTTTTTAATTTAGAAAAAGAATTATTTTATTTAATAGCAATAATTTTAAAATTTTATTTTTTTAATAAATTTTACTTTCCTATTTTCAATCTAAATACAATTTCCAATTTAGAATAAGAATAATTAAGAATAAGAAAAATTTAGAATAAGTAATTTGGAATGACAAATTCAATCAAGGACAAATACTTGAATCAAGGATAAATACTTAAATCAAGGATAAATACTTGAATCAAATATAAATACTTGAATCAAGGATAAATACTTGAATCAAGGATAAATACTTGAATCAAGGAAAAATACTGGAGTTAATGATAAGTAATTGAATCAAGAATAAATACTCGAATCAAAGATGAATATACTGGAGTCAATGATAAGTAATTGAATCAAGGATAAATACTTCCATCAAGGATAAATACTTGAATCAAGTATGAATATTGGAATCAATGATAAGTAATTGAATCAAGGATAAATACTGTCAGCAATCATACGTATAATTGAATCAAGGAAAAATACTGGAGTTAATGATAAGTAATTGAATCAAGAATAAATACTCGAATCAAAGATGAATATTCTGGAGTCAATGATAAGTAATTGAATCAAGGATAAATACTTCCATCAAGGATAAATACTTGAATCAAGGATAAATACTTGAATCAATGATAAGTAATTGAATCAAGGATAAATACTGGCAGCAATCATACATATAATTGAATCAAGGACAAATACTTGAATCAAGTATGAATATTGGAATCAATAATAATAAAAGTAATTGAATAAGGACAAGTACTTGAACCAATAATAAGTAATTGAATCAAGAACAAATACTTGACTCAAGGATAAATACTCGATGCTATCATAAGTAATTGAATCAAGGACAAATACTTGAATCAAGGATAAATACTTGAATCAAGGATAAATACTGGACTTAATGATAAGTAATTGAATCAAGAATAAATACTCAAATCAAAGATGAATATACTGGAGTCAATGATAAATAATTGAATCAAGGATAAATACTTGTATCAAGTATGAATATGGGAATCAATGGTAAGTAATTGAGTCAAGTATAAATACTGGCAGCAATCATAAGTATAATTGAATCAAGCATAAATACTTGAATCAAAGATGAGTTCTGGGATAAATGATAAATATTGATTCAAGGATGAATAATTGAATCAAGAATAACTACTAGAATCAATCATAAGCTTTTGAATCAAGGATAAATACTTAATCAAGGATAAATACTGGAATTAATGATAAATAATTGAATTAATGATAAATATTGAATCAAGGATGAATACTGGAGTAAAAGATAAGTAATTGAATCAATGATAAATACTTGAATAAAGTGTAAATAATTGAATCAAACATAACCCAGTGGGCACACTTGGCCAAAAGATGTCCTTAGGACGTCTTTTACAGGACGTCTTTTAGACATTGGGCAAAAGACGTCCTAAAGAGGTCTTAAAGATGTCTTTAAATTGTCCAAAAGTAGTACATCCTTAAGACGTAAATAATACGTCTTAAAGACG
>WNHD01002861.1:0-13920 GCA_011057455.1 Ganaspis sp. Gsp50 | reverse complement strand
ACAAAATTCGGTCCAGCTATTCTGCTGAGCCTTCCTTATTGCTTCCCTGTAGTCGTTTCTTGCCTTGGTATAGGCAGCCCAACCGTCTTCCGTGCGTATCATCGTCTGTAACAGGGGTGGAAATTACAACTCTAAACTCTTGCAATTGCCACCATTGCTTCACTGGGCTAGCAAACTTGCACTCGTTCAGGAATTGTCAATTTTCCGCCCTTGTAACAAAATGTACTATTTTTGTCCGACAGACCGAGAATATTCATTCCTTACGTATTTCGGGCCACTGAATCCGTATCTGAGATCATAATTCAAAAGTTACATCGCGTTTTCTTTCTAGCCTCAAAAAACAATAAATTGAAGTTTAAATTGTTGTAGAAATTGTAAAAACTACATTAAAAATGCAAAACTTAGAAGTATTATCTTTATTTTAAGCCCAGAAAACCTAAAAAATATTCAGCAGTTCCCGAGATAAGACTCTAAACATCCGAGAATGTAAATCGGCCAAACTGAGATTTTACCTAAAAATTATGGCTTTTAAGACTCGGCCGATTTACATACGCGGACGTTTGGAGTCATGTCTCGGGAATTACCAAATATTTTTTAACTTTTCTGGGCTTTAATTAAAGGCAATACTTCAAAAATTACATTAGTGTCAATTTTGGATTATTTATGTAGATTTTACAAATTCTACAACAATTTAAACTTAAATTTCTTGTTGTTTGAGGCTATAAAGAAAAAGCGATGTAACTTTTGAATTCTGACCTCGGATTCGGATTCAACGACCCAAAGTACGTAAGAAATTACTAGTCTGTCTATTGGACAGAAAAATTAATTTTTTGTATTACTGTGCGTTAAGAACTCGACTTTTTACTCACTAGTGATTAAAAAGTATTTTTTACTCACTAGGGAGTACATTAAGTTGAGTCTTTAAGAAACAATATTACAAATAATTATGTATGTAACATGAGCTCTACTGGGGAAATCTCGATACGTGTCTCGATTCCTCTATTTTTGCGCCCTTGTTACATAAATAACTATTGTTTGTGGGGCTGTGACATAACTTGTTTAATTAAGTGCTAACGTTTTTGAATTCAATTATTTCAACGAATTAATAATAACAATTTCTATTTGAAATATATGTTGAGATTATTTTCATTTAACATAATTGTTTTTTGATATAATTTTGATTCGATGTTATTTTGAATTGTCATAATTTTGATTTGACACCTTCTTTATATCACACAATTTTCATTTGAAAAATTGTGATGCTATGAAATTGCAATGAAGCATACGAAGTTTGATTCCGTAAAGAAATACTAGTATTAATAAATGCTAAATATGAAATATTAATTTCAACAAAAATTGTGTAAATAATTGCATTAAATTAAAAACTTGAGATTTTATTTAAGAAATAAAAGACAAAAAAAATTTAGTCAAAAAGAAAATTTGGTTAAGTTAATTTTTAGCAAAGTAGAATTGTTGAAAGATGGTCAATTGGTTGGATTAATTTCTTTCAAATAAAAATTATGTCAATCAAAATTAAAACATAATAATTAACTTTAACGTTATATCGTTCAGTTCTTTTAATAATTTATAATGTTCATGAAATTCATCTAAATCTAATTTTCTAATTCATTTAAATAATCGTCGTCTAAGTATTTTAACAATTAATTAATTACTTTTATACAAAAAATTAATTTCTTTTTATGTAAGTACAATTAGAAGCTAAAATGTTTTTCTCATAAATTGTCTCGCTCTCTACGCAACGTTAAATTCTTTACAGTAAAAATCTGCCATTTTACGCAAATATTTACGTCCGCAAGTGTTGAATTTTGAAATAGATAAATACTTAATATGAGAATAGAGTGAATGATTTATTTTTTGTGCTTCAATATAATATATTGACAGTTATATGTTGAAAAGAAAAATCTACTATGTATTGATTTTTTTTAGTGACAGAAAAATATTTAGGATAATTTAGAAGTAAACATTCAAATTGTTATTATGTTTAATAAAGCGGGTTTTTACAATTCTTAAAGTGAAGTAAATTACATTTATTTAGTGTTGATTGATTGTCTTGATAAAGAAAACAAGTTTGATTACGAAATTGATTTTAAAGAAACTGGTCTTAGGTATTTGTGTAAAATGACTGGCTTAATTTATAAATTACCCTCAAACGAAAAAATCTAATTTGATTAATTGCTTTCCAATCAATTCTGAGAGGTTAGATTATTGTTTTTCTAGGATTATTTTTTCGTTATAAGCGTGATTATTTTAAGTGAATGACCCAATAGAATGACTTTTGAGAAAACGTGAAATTAGCAGTTTCCAAAGTTACCCAATTTGTCAATCTGGAAAACTTCTATTCTTTCTCTTCTTTTCTCTTCACATTTTTAAATCTCTTTGTAAATATATTATTTTCCGAATATCTTATGCATTGTATAATTTTGTACATAACCTGCAAAAAAGCAAAAAAAAGTTAGCAAAATTTTTGAAAAATACTGTCAACTTTGGAAACTTTTGATCTCCGATTTTTTGCTCTTCAAAAAATGAACCTTGTTTTCGAAAAACAAAGGAAATGTTTTTTTTCAATACAGATTTTGTATAAATTGTACATACAAAAGGCAAACCGTTGTATATATACTGTTTCTAATATTTCAGAAAATCTTCTTGAATCTATATCTTTATTTCTTAATTTCAAAATAAAATTACAGAATTTTATCGAGTGTTAGAAACACTTTTAAAAAACAGATGTTGCTTCTTAAAAAAGGTCTAGTTAATTTATAGAATATTTAAATATTCTTATCCCAAAATTAAAATATAAATTTAATTAAGTTTTTAATTAGAAGAAGAATCTTTATAAAGAAAGGTGGGTAGATTAAACTCCATTTTTCGTCTAAAATCATAAAATTGTCTTTTTTATTAATACGTCATTTAAAAAAATCTATCATAATTTTATTATTATTATGTACAGTAATTTTGTATCCATAATTTATTTTGATTACAAAACCAATTTAGTAAAACATAAATTGGACCCAATTGCAATGAGACAAAATTATTAGTAAATTTTAATTTAGTCATAAAAAATATGAACGACAGAATTCTCTGGGAAAGAAGAAGATGAGGGAGAAGGAGAAGGACGAAAGTTTAATCTTGCGACGAGAGTTATGTCCAATGGTGTGGAGGTCATCGTAGCAGGACCAACTCCAGCTCTCAGGTGGGAAAATTCAAATCCTCAACCGACTCTGACTTTATCAGATGCAGTTGTAATGCTTCTTCCACAAGTAAAACCAAATGAGTTTGTTACCAAGACCTGCACAACGACCTTTACCTATCTTAGTACAATCACTAAGGATGGAGTCACAATTGTATCTACAGATCAACAGGTACACCTCAATTTCGTTTATTTCGTAAAATTGAATTTCCAAAATTGCGATTCCGTAAATTTTATTATAATAGAAATGAAGCAATCAGTCACAAAAAACAGTCAAAATTTTATAAAATTGCAAAGTATAGTATATATTTTCTCTCCATATACAATATCCGTCTTTTTAAATTTTAAAAAAATTGCTTTTGAATCTTAAAATTTTCAATTAACTTGAGTATCAATTATACTCTTAAAATAATGAACATATCGTTAAAAAAATTGATATACATTCATAAAATATCATCAAAATTGTCCGTCTGGTATGAATTTATTAATAATTTTATCCAAAATTTATTTTATAAAATTCTGAAAAACCAATTAAGTGTAACAGGTAATTTTATAAAATAACTTTTGGACAAAATTATTAATAAATCCATACCACATTGACCATTCTAATTCTACGAAATTCGTATTCAGCGACCCCAAAAACACCTCCAGAAACGATATTCAAACCAATCTGATTAATTTTAAAATTTTCTATCCGCCATATTGGATCCGCCATTTTGAATTTTGAAAATATAAAATCAGATTTGTAATCAGCGATCCCAAAAATATAATACATGGTAGTAACACATTTTTAGGGAAAAAAAAATTTTTTTACACTCTGGTGGCACAGAAACCTCATTTTCGTTGCACTGTGAAAGGGTTAAAAAGAGCAGAACAATATTTAATTCTCACAGCTTTTGAGTAAAACTGAATTACTTTTAAAGATTTTAAATACTGCTTTTTTCCAATTCCATTTGTTTAGTTTCTTCGTATTGTGTATTTCAAAGTGAATCCCAATTAATATCCTTTCACATTTTGGTTATTTTTAATTTTAAAGCTTTTCTAGACTAAAAGAAAACCGCTGCCAAGTTGTAGGCTAGTGTTGATTTAGATTGTGTTTTTGTGTGTTTTTGATGAGAATACATAGCTTCCTCATAGAGGAATTAAAATCGACATCATTTATTCATTTTTTTCAAAAATTGAAATTTGTTTTACTTCATTCTTTTTAAAAATCGACTTCTGCAATCAATTTTTGTCAATTCTCGACCAAATGATAAAGTTGCAAATTTAACTATGTACAAGGGTTACTCTTTTTGGGTGGAAGCGGAATGTTAATCAATCTTATAAAGTTTTACTTGAGGGTAAGAGGGGCACAAAATAACAAAAATAAGATTAGTAAGTTTGTACACGACGAGTTTGTTTTTCTAAAGTCTAAACCCCCCTGGGAGTAAAAAATATAAATTGGAAAGAAATGGATAGAAAAAGACTGAGAATTATTCTCTTCAAGTACATGGTTTGAATATTCTTTTCGTATCTTTTTCTATACATGACAATTTACAATGTCTATCTTTTTCAATCTTAGGTAGAAAAATAATCAAAAGTTAAATTTGCTTTAATTCATGTTAAATTGGAAATGCTTGTATTTTTCTATTCATTGGATATGCAAATAAAAGGATTCTAATTGTTTTTAACAAAGAGTGTTTGTTTATAGTTTTATTTACAAGATAATTTTTTTAATACGATAAAACTATTATAATTCGTAAGCACTTTTGTCTGGAAATAGTCTTGTTATGACGGTGTTTTGACGTGCTAAAAGAGATGACAATTTATTCTTAACTAAGTACTTAAACCAACATTTGATAAAATTAATCTGTTTGCAGGTGGTTGCAAATACTGCTACCGAAGAACGTCACAGGAAACCGGCTTCTGAAGCTGCTGCCTACACGTTAGAAGCTTCACCCACTTTACACACTGAAGTTTTCAAAACAACGTACACGTATTTGACTCTAAATACCGATCATCCCGATGAAAAAAATGCTTTAGAAAGCAGCACTAGAGTTATAACAAATACAGTTACAGCTCCTAAATACTATTTGGATATGATTCTTGAACCCTCAGAGGCACCTAGACCGGAAACGAACACCTATCTGAGTACTAGAAATTTAGAAAAAACTATCACAGAAGACGGAAGAACTCGAATACAATCGACAAGCGACACTGTCACTCAGGTAGTCTAGAATCATGTTTTATTCTTCAAATTTACGTGGAACAGAAAAGGATTAGAAAATCTAAAAGAGTTGTATTCGTGAAATAAATTTCCCATTAGCGATTTCAAATTAATCGATGATTATGATTAGATGCATTTTTTTCTTATGTTTTACTTTTTTAAATATTCATCTAATAATAGCTTTCTTTCTTTGTTACGATCAATTAACAGTAGTAATAGTTTCCTCGTAGAAGAAGCATCATTAATTTTACAATTTTAGTAATAATATTATCCACTGAGTGAAGAAAATTTATTGGCTCTTCAGTCTTTAAACGATCTGGGAAAGGATTCAATTTATGTAACCTGTTTCGCAAGAATTGTTTAGCTAAAAATTTAAAACTTGAATAACAAATTATTATAAAGGTAGTTAAATAATCACTTCTTAAAGACAAATAGTAGCGAATTTGTTTCATTTTTTTCATTTAGTAATTTAAAATAGCAAATAAATAGCAACATATTTGAACAAACATTACATGATATAAGTTACTTTATATTCATCTAATGATTGAAAAAATTGAAATCTTGAGGGAATGAGAACATTCCTTGGTAGATTCACGAACTGAAAACCCTTTTAGTTGCTCTTCTCCTCTGCTCTATAAGCGAAAGGCTCTCGCATCCTAGAGAAGTAGGTGATGACCTTTGCCATTCGTATAGAAAGTGACTGATGTTTATTAGGTATTTATTCGGTTTTCAGCTTATAATAACGGAGTCGGCACCACCACCTCGACCTACCAGCGTTGAAACCACTTTGACGGCATTGGATGAAAATGAAAGTGCAGACGTTACCAAAACCTATTATATTACCTATACTTATTATAACACATTTTTGGAAAAGGATAGTACAGTCATACGAACCAATGTCGCCACCTCAACTGACTACGTTCTCGAAAAAGCACCAAAGAAGACTTCCATAAAGACGGTTCCTGCTAATCAAACTCCTGATCCGATTCAGATTTACGCTACAAAAACTTATCTAACAACGTTTACTTATTTCACAACACTTCTTCAGGTAGTTTTGCTAGTCCCGAATTTTATTACTCGAAGTTAAAATAGGTTCTAAAATATGCAGGAAACAAATTAAATTATTTTAAGAATTACTTTTTCACTTTCTAGTATGATTGTGTTGATTGATAATAAAGAAGCATAATGCAATTTCAGCCAATGACTCCATAAAGATCTAAAGGCCTAGGATCAAATAATGAGACTTTCTTTTCTTTCAGGCGGGTCTGGACGGAAAAACAGCCACAACGATTTCCTCAAGATCCCACATCGTCGAGAATGTCGTCACTGAATCTATCGCACCTAGTTTGTTAGAAGCTGGATACATGAATGCCCTTCTGACAACGTCTCAACATTCAGATCCAGTTAACAACGTGGTCACTGGTTCTACCATCATTTTCTTTGATGATGAAGAACAGCCAGAACCAACCAAGACCAGTGTCAGAGACACTCTTACAACCGCTAGTCATGACAGTGTCAAATTACCCGAAATTTTGTCCTCTATCGTCAATAGTAATGAAGACTCAGAAGAATCAACTTCGGTTCCGGAAGAACAAGAAACTTCCATTCAGGTAGCGTTACCGAATAATTTATTGAACACTGTAATCTGCCTTATTTAACTCGCGATTTATAGATAACATAAAAGAATGTCATAATACTGATGATAATAATACTCCAGTTAACGTTTCTTTGATGATAATTAAAACAGGAAGAAATTGTGCCTCCTGACACACCGGAGGATTCCGGCCAACATAAAAAACCTGTTGCCCAAAACTCAGACTTGCAAGTGAGTAATCTCTTGAGTTTGGGGTCTCTCGGGATCAACAGTCTTTCAGCGTTGGGTCCAGTGATCACTGCAATGGCGGGGTTACTGCAAGGAAAAACAGCCAACCGAAGAAACGATACATCAGCGCCTGCAGGTCCCGCGCCAATTTCTGAATCACCTGACACAACAACTTCAAGGTCACCGATCTACATACCCGTCGCTGAATTCGCCGATGGGGACATAGAAGCAGCTGAGAGTCAAAATGTCGGTAAGTGGTTTTTTATAAACAAATTTAATTTAGTCCTTTGTAGATTTTAAAAACGAATGATTGCTTTAAAAATTTTATTATTTTTCAGCTCATTTGTTAAAGGTCAATCACAATCATATACCAGAAACACGACACAAGGTGACGGCTAGTCTTGCTGATGGAATTCCCATATCTCCCGGTGAAGTTATCACCGCAAATAGTGACGTAATTATCGGAAAGCCTGGAAAAATGGGACCTAGGCCACCGGAAAAATATCCAAATGAAGATCAACATATCGGCATGAAACCACCACCCGTCCCAGTTCCCAATATTCCAGTACACCCTGTTCTTGAGCTCGTGGAAGATAACCTTGAAAACTTCAAACACAAAGAAGTTTCTCATATCGGAAACATTCCTTTAGAAATAATTCCAGCACATCAGATTTATGAGGAACATATTAAGGTCCCTATCAGGTACCCTCTTAACCCTCCTAAACGACAAGGAGGACACCAACTGCCTGTTCCCCCTCCAAAGAGAATCAGTTCGAAACATGATATTTTGGAAAATGATCCGCTACTGATACCTCCGAGCAGGCCAATTGTTGAGAAATATCCACTTCAGCACAGTCATAACGATAAACCCAAATTGCCCTGGAAAACGAAGGAGCCTTTGACTCCTCCTTTGCCTATTTCTATAAACAAGGTATTTAAATAGAGAATAATTTTTTAAGCATTGGAATTTAATTGATATTTTTACAGAAGCAGACAGAAATTCCTGTTAAAACGAACACCTGGTTTGAAGATCACCAGTCTCTTTCACAAGAAAAGATGAATTTAAAACCATCTGAATTTCCTCAAGTGTCAGAGCCGAGACCTACTTTGACGGAACCAATTGTTCATCAAGTACCTCACGTAATAGACAGAGCCACGGGACAACCGTTACTTGTTAACATTCAACCAAGTCAAGTAGCCAACGTTGTTATACCGCAAGGCGGCACACAGGCACTTATTTTCGGAGATACTAATGAACCCCACATCAGTGGACAATATTTTGACGACCCATCACCATATCCCGATTCGGAAGTTGGTCCCACGTTTACTTCTATCTCAAAGGTGAACATCATTACTTGTAATTCTTCAATCTTTATTATTAGTGCAGTCTTAAATAAACAATATGTTTCCTTTTGTTAAAATGTTTCTCAAAATCAACCTTTCAGGGTGAAAATGTGCAACAATATCCAGCAGATGTCGATCCTGGTAATTACATGATGCCTCCTTCTCCCCCAAAAGCATACAAACCAACTGTTCTAAAACCTGGTAATTCGAAGCGACCCCATGTAATTCCGCTGTCTCAAATACAATCCCAGTACGAGTTTGTAAAACCCCATGGAACGTCAATTTTACGACCTGTCGAGCGCTATCCTGTTCGTCGCCCCGAAGCCCCTGGTACACCAAGTGGTCAAGGTCACGTCCATACTGAGATTCTGGTCCATCACAAGCCAGAAACAGTAAATATTCGCCCTCAACCTGTATCCCAGCCACCTCAACTGTTCCCAGCTCAACATTACCCACCTAGACGAGACTTCAACAAACTGAAAAAACCAATAGAAACTACTCCACCAAGAAGAACAGAAGTGTCCTTACCGACAGAGAAACCTCATGATTTTGCGCCATCTGGAAATTCAGAGACGGGAAATGAAGTAGCGAATTGGAAGTCAGATCAGAAGCCGCCAAGAACTCCTTTAACAAGACGACCCAGACCTACTTTCAGGCCCCGCTATCCTACTAGGGCAACAATTCATTTGAACAACCGACCTCATGTGGAAAGACCCTTAAACAAAAAACCACTCTTTGTCAGTAATCAAAGACTGCCATTGAAACCAAAGACTGAAGCTGACTTATTGAATCGTTTTGCAATGAATAAGCATGTAAATACATCCATCGAGAAGCAAAATATCGACATCCCTTATAATACAGTTTCGAATATCAAACATTCCACAAACATTGATAATTCTCAGGTAAATAATTCAAATATTTGAATATGACGGAAAAAATTCCAGAGCATCAGACGCGCGTCTGCCATGCCACTACTTAGAGGTTAGAAAAATCTGTGGCACGGCTGCCGTGCCCCGAGATTCTCGGCTTTAAAGTCGTGTCACTGCAGACGCGCATCTGGTGCTTTGAAATTTTTTCCGTGTAACATGCGAAGAAAATTCTAATAATCCTAAAAAATACCTAACATATAATTTATTATTATTTTATCTTCTTTGCATTGATTTATGATTTCTTCGTTTGTCTTAAATTGTAATTTATTTCAGATTCTTCTCCAAAGTGTAGTTCCAACTTTCTTCCCTACTGAGGAGAAAATACCATCAGTAATTTCCCAAACTGAGAGAACTGACGAACACATCCCAACCGGAGCAGTGGAATACAAAAATCCATCTTCTGAACAACAAATGAATAATGCTGGTAACAAGTATTACTCTCAGTCACAGAAAATTGACGACCAGTCAGAGAAACCAGTACCTGATTCAGAATCTGCCGATTCTGATCCTGTCAACTTTGCTACACATCCGGAACATCAGAATCCCTCTGAAATTCAGACAGATTATTCGCAAATACAGAATGGTACGATGCATGATCAGAATGTTGATAAGCCTTTAGATATTAGTTCACATGTCTCTTTTCATCATGTGAATAACAACAATGGACAAGATTTGCAGAACCAATATGGAGTTAAACCCTACGAAACGCCTGTAATTCAAGGCAAACCGTTTGGCATTTACGGTATCAATAATCAGGAGAATAGAAATCCAACTTATGGAAATGTGGAAGAAAGTAATTTCGGTTACACTGGACAAGAAATTTTAAATGTTCCTAGTCGTGACGACACAATTGATTTAAAACCTCCGGCGATTATTCCTCAGTTTGAACCGAATGGACACAGTAGACCTTATGGCCGTCCTGAAGTGCAGCCAGGAAATTATCAACCACCAGAAATAATAACTAAACCTCCTTCGAAGTTCGGCAGCAGACCAGAACAAACCTCGAGGCCGGATCCTTCCGATTTCGTCCTCTTCGGAGAAGGACACATGCAACCTGGACTGGGTCATGTTATCAGTGTGAATGCTGAACCAGATTGGAATATAAAGCACAATAGATCCAAAAATCAATTTCTACCTCCTCGACGACCCAATTTTCAAGTAGAAATGCCAACTTACGGTGGAATTTCTCGACCTGAACAAGGGTCCGGAATTCGAATTCACCCCGAATATCCTCACATTATAACGAAACCTAAAATACGTATTCCCGGTCCTATTACGATTTCCTCTGGATCTTCGAAGCCCGTTGAATCACACAGTCGACCTCAATTTTCCTTACCTATTGAAGCTATTGGCGACGAAGAAGATAGTAAAACTCAGACCGAAAGACCTCCAAGTTCCTTGGTTAAAAAACCAAGACCCGGTAAAGAACCGACCGATGAAACCTTGGAAACTGCTTTCCAGACAAACTTTGCTAGTGGCGATTCAAAAGAAGACACTAAAGATGCCCCAATTGATGGTTCTCAGAAAGGAGTATCAACGACCATAAAACCTAAGGTTCCTTCTCAAAATATGATGCCTCCTCTACCACTTCCTTCTGATAAGGAACAGGAGAAGAAGGGATACCAAAAGGAAGGACTTAAACCACAAGCAAAGCCTACAGACGTTGTCGGTCTGTCACCACCACCCATAGATATCATAACAACAAACAGACCATCATATTCCGGAATTATTACTATTAATCAGTCTGGGATGAAACCTCCAACCTTGTTCATTCCTCCACAAGAATCTGTTAGACTAGATACACTACCTCCTCCAAGTATCAGCATGGTTCCACCAACTCCCAAACCTACTAACATTAGACCGTTTTTAGTAGAAATCTTATCACAAGACATGGTTTCTCCAGCTTCGTCTATCAGAACGTCAAAACCTATCGAAATAGCTACTGTAAGACCAGTCGGAATTTCCGGATCCATAAAAATAGCGACAGCAGTCGCGACGTCACATATTCCTGTTCTTCAGGATATTGAATCAAAGATACCTATTGTTCATGGTACTGTTGACTTGCCGGTTGTTGTTGATGTTCCGGAAATCCTTAGACCCATTGAGACTAAACGCACCGAGCACGTCAGCATCTACACTGCTAGACCTTTCGAAACAAAACAAGTCTCTAAGTAAGTGTTTTTTAAAAAGTAAGATTTCACCTAAAATTATTGGTTGAATAAAAAAATAATTTCTTTTAATAATATTAAGATGTACTATTTGCACTGAATTATGTATCTTCTAATCATGGTTTCTGTAATATGCTAAGAATATTGTTTTCATTTAACAGGGTATCCATCCAGCCTTCAGCAATTTTGACGACAAATTTGGTTATGCCGACAGCAACGAAACCATTCCACATCGAAACAAGCAGAACTACCATGGCACCTCCTACAACATCAACTTTAGCTGAAGTGTCTCGAAAACCAGGCAAACGTCCGGAACATACAATTTTCCTTGAGCCTAGTACGGAGAATATTGAACCAACCTCAACGCGAATTGAATCAACAGAAACACTCACTTACCACGTGAAACCGGAACACAAGGAAAGGCGGCCTACTAGTACTGTTAGAGAATCGGTTACCAAGCTTCGGAAACCTTTCAGGCCCCACTTAACAAGGCATTACATTAAAAACAGCACTGATAATAGGGTAGTGTACAGTATTGCAACCAAGGTACAAAGTTCTGTGAGTAAAGCATCATCAACTACTGTCAAGCCAAAAGATGTTTTGGCAATATCCAGAGGAGAGAGTGTCGAGCTTGTTAAAGAAATCATTGGAACTGTAGAGCAGGATGTTCTCCAAAATGATTCTAGTCCAATACTTGAAATGAAACCTAAAGAGGTAAACGATTTTTTTAAATCTTATGTCGTTTTACTTGCTTTCATTAAAAACAATTTAGAATGTTACGTTCACAAAAAGAGTGTTACGTGCACGCAAATGTTCAATTTTATCAAATCCTTTAAATACAAACACATTTGTCACTATGTGTCTTTTTTAGTCACAGAAATTTGATTGTGCTTTTAATTCTTTTCCTTAGTTTACAAAATTCAAGACATTGACGATCACTAGAACCCAAACCTCAGTTTTGGGTTCTCCTCCGACTACGAGAACTCTATTGCTCACTCATACCATGACGTCAACATCGGTAGAAACTATAACGGAAACTCTTATCAATCCTACAAATGTTATCTCTACGATAACTTCAACTATTCTTCAGTCAATTCCTACATCCTACGAAAGTGAAACTAATGATGACTCGATTGATTCCATCTTCGTTGTGATGAGCGATCAGAAACCTCCAGAGCCTGGAGCTGAAGAGGTAATTACTTCTAAATTAAAATTCTTTAGAGAGATGTTTATTTATTTAATTTAATTTTACATTTTAAAGCTGCAGTACTGCAACCCTTTGTTTTACAAACTTAAATTAGCTTTCGCCTGTCGACGTCAGGAATCTTCATATTTTTATTTAAACAAGAAAGCTTCCCTCACTCATTTAACATTTCTTATGAAATATAAACTTAGACGAAAAAATAACCAAAAAAACATGGTTATATAGTTCTCCACAAATAAAGATACGTGTCTTTTTTAACATGGTTATTTTTTCGCTACTGTTAATAATTTATAAAAAATATTAAATGAATACAGGGGAAGCTTTCCTGTTTCTAAAGAAATCTGAAGATGCTTAACATCGATAGGCGAAAGCTAATTTAAGTTTCTAAAACAAAGGGTTGCAGTACTGCAGCTTTCTAATGTAAAATTAAATTAAATAAGTATGGATTTTCACAAAGAAAAATAAACATCTCTCCATAATTTTATAATCCAAACAAAATAACATCTATATTAAAATCCTTATGTTTATGTTTCATTTCTTGACTCTAATGTTATGTCCTGAAGGGACTTAAGAATCAATTCTATAATTTTATTTTACTATTAACTGCCTGTTTTATTTACAAAGGTCGAAACCTTTGAGCTAAGGGGACAGGCTATGAAAGCAGACTGAATATAAACATCAAATGTATTTATTTTCACTAAGTACATCAAGTTTTAGAGAAGAGAAATCCATTGGACAGGTCTGAGTCCTTTTCCAAATAGATTAATACATAAAGACTTCGAAATCTCTCGAGTTGTCGGTAACACTTATAAATTTCGCTTTAAATCGATTTACAATACACATAAGTAATATTCCTTTAAATTTAACGACGAGTATAGAGTCAATTTGGAGCGTTTACGTTTTACGCTGGTTAAAATGTTTATATAGCAAATTAGCTGGCCAATATTTAAACAAGTAAAAGCGGGTGCCACTCACCAGATCATAATACAAAAGTTTGTTTTGAATTTGTTCACCAAAATTGCGAGAGGTTTAACACAAC
>WNHD01002860.1:0-13922 GCA_011057455.1 Ganaspis sp. Gsp50 | reverse complement strand
TTTTTATGATTCTCTACAAAAAATGATGTAATATCGTCAGATATTAGAATTTTCAAGATGTCTGTGAAATTACACCAAGCTTTTGAGATGCCAAAAAGCCCCACGTAAGGAAAATAACAAAAGCTTTAAAAGTCTCAATGTTATTTTAAGCACTTTATCTATAATTTAATTAAAATGTTTCAACATTTATAATTTCTATGAGTTTCGACAAGAATTAACTGGAACAAAAATATGCAATTTCGGGAAAATACACTGGGCGACTAAACAAGGTTTTATCTTTTGAATTTCAAGTTTTTAGATTTGTTAAAATGACAAAGTGTATTGTTTGTCTCAGCAATGGCTTTTCTACTAAAAAAGAATAATTAAAGTGAAAAAAGTGTAATGTCGGACTCAGCACTGAATTTTCTACTGAATTATAATAGTTAAATAGTTAAATTGAAATAAGTGTATAAGTAAGTAATTGTAATAAGTAAATGACTCAGTACTGTATTTTTTATGGAATCTCAACAGTTAAAAGAATAAAAATGTATTCTCTGACTCGACACTGTATATTTTCTTCTGGATCATAATAGTTGATCGAGAAAAATATATTGGCCGACTCAACACGGTATTTACTACTGATTCTAGAATGAATGATTTCTAAGAAATACATTGGACGACTAAACAAATGTTTTATCTATTGGATCTCAAGTTTCAAAAATTAAAGAAATAAATTGGTTGACTAAAGACGATTTTTTCTACTGACCCCAATCTGTTAACATTTGTTAAATTGAATCAGCTGAGTAGTTAAAAAATTCCCAATAGTAATTTATTCCTAGTTGAAAATTTATCAACAACAATTGTTCCATATAGTTGAAAATTTATCAATAGTAATTTATCCGTAGTTGAAAATTCATCGTGAGTAGTTTACCCTTAGTAGGTAATTTATCAACTATAATTTACTCCTGATCGGTAATATAAGAACACTAATTTACCTTTAGTAGCTAATTATCAACAGTAATTTACCTTTTGTGGTTAATTAAAAAGAGTAATTTACACCTTATAGGTAATTTGTCAAGAAAAAAAATTACCTTTAAAAAGGTTATCATTAAATAATTCAAGACAATAATAATTTCAATAATAATAATATTATCTGCAGTCGATAATCTCTGAATTGGAATTTTACTACAGTCGGTAATTAGCTACTGAGTAAAAGCAGATAATTATTATAACAGGTGATATTTTGTTCAATGAAATTTCGGTTCACTGAAAATTATGTCAAAAGAAACATTATTATTGTACAAACTACGTAAACTAACTTTTATGACAAGTAAAAATGTGTCTCATTAAAAATCTATCAAATGAAAAATGTATCAAATAAAAATTTTGTTAACTGGGAACTGTGTCAAAGAAAAATTTTGTTTGATAGAAATTCTGTTGATTGGAAATTTTGTTAAATAGAAATTCTGTTAATAGAAAATTCGGCTTAATGCAAATTTTGTTAAATAGAAATTTTGTTAAATGACAATTATGTTAAAAGAAAATTCTATTAAATAAAAATTCTGTTAATAGAAAATTCTGCTTAATGCAGATTCTGTTAAATAGAAATTCGGTTGAATAAAAATTCTGTTAAATTAAAATTTTGTTAAATTAAAATTCTGTTAAATGAAAATTCTGTTAAATAGAATTCTGTTGATTGAAAATTCTGATAAATAAAAAATTCTATTTAAAAAATTGCTGTTCATTTAAACCCCTGTTAAATAATAATTCTAGTAAATAATAATTATAGTAAATAATAATTCTATTAAATAAAAACTCTGTCACCGAAATATTAATGTTAAATAATTCTTAACGAATAAGTATATTAAACAGTTTTTAAAAAACAAATTAATATTTTATAAACAAAATCTTATTTTAATGAATGTTGGGTAAAATAAACCACACAAAATTCAAGTCTACTAAAAAATTATTTTCTTAAATCAGAAACGACTATTTTATCTCTCTTGTCATCTTTTATTATTTTTTTCCTACTCTCCTTATAATCATTTATTATATTTCGTTTTTTGTCTCGTCCGACGTTATTTTATTTTTCATCCCGACTATTATTATTGTATTTTTTGCCCCGACATTTCTCATTATACTTTCTGTGCCTTTCTCAATTGTACTTTTTTATGCAACTTTTTTACCATCGTATTTTTTACTATCATAATTTTTTACCATCACAATTTTTATAATTATAATTTTTTCTTTTTTATTTTGGAAATTTCATGCCCCAATTTTTCGTGCGATCAAGATTTTCAGCGATAAATTATTATTTTCTTTTTTAAAGTTTGCCATTACATTATTTTTGAAATTCCCGATCGTAAAGAGATTTGGCTCTGGATATTGGTAGAAGCTTGAAAGGTAATTTTAAAAACTAAAATATCACTTTTACGTGAAGGTTGTCGATCTGCAGGTAATTTAAGGATCAAAATTTCCTTTTCCAATTCCCGCGAGTGTGTTGGCGCAGGCTCAATGGTGAAACCGAGTCGGGTATTGATCGCTAATATTTTCTGAAAGCGGCAATTTTAGTTTTCATTATTTTATACTTACTCCTATCCCTGACAATAAAATAATGAATATTGTGATCGGTGTCAGGATCTCGGGCTTGAAGTGTAAACACATGCGTGTTGGGGGGTGCGTTCAGTTGCACGACTGCTTGCATGGGCAATGGCCTGTTAATGAAGTATGGAGGCTCATCGTTGACATCTTTCACATTGATGATCACACGTTGATTGTCAGTATCTGCATCATTCAATTGTCATTTTAATTTTCAATTGTCCATTCATTATACGATTCTTCATGTGATTTTAAATCAGTTTTAGGTGCTCAATATTGTAAATTGTTACAAATGGAATTTCACTCCGTGCTGAGTAGAATTTTATTACGTTTAGAGTGAAATTTTACTCGGTTCAGGAGTAAATTTTACTCTCTTCAGAGTGGAATTGTACTATCTTCAGAAATAAATTTCGTTTAGAGTAAAATTTTACTCTCTTAAGAGTGAAATTGTATTCTCTTTAGAGTGAAATTGTACTCCCTTCAGAAATAAATTTCGGTTAGAGTAAAATTTTACTCGGTTCAGGAGTAAATTTTACTCTCTTCAGAGTAGAATTGTACTCACTTCAGAAATAAATTTCGGTTAGAGTGAAATTTTACTCGGTTCAGGAGTAAATTTTACTCTCTACAGAGTGGAATAGTACTCCCTTCAGAAATAAATTTCGTTTAGAGTAAAATTTTACTCTCTTAAGAGTGAAATTGTACTCTCTTTAGAGTGAAATTGTACTCTGTTCAGAGTGAAATTCTACTCCCTTCAGAAATAAATTTCGGTTAGAGTGAAATTTTACTCGGTTCAGGAGTAAATTTTACTCTCTTCAGAGTTGAATTGTACTCCCTTCAGAAATAAATTTCGTTTAGAGTAAAATTTTACTCTCTTCAGAGTGAAATTGTACTCCCTTCAGAAATAAATATCGTTTAGAGTTAAATTTTACTCGATTCGGGAGTAAATTTTACTCTCTTCAAAATGAACTGGTACTCCCTTCAGAAATAAATTTCGTTTAGAGTGAAATTTTACTCGGTTCGGGAGTAAATTTTACTCTCTTCAGAATGAAATTGTACTTGCTTCACAAATACATCTACTCTCTTTAGAGTGAAATTGTACTTCCTTCAAAAATACATTTACTCTCTCAAGAGAGTAAATGTAAATGAGTCTAATTGTACTCCCCTGAGAATAAAATTGTACTCCCTTCAGAAATAAATTTACTCTCTCCAAAAATAAATTTACTCTCTTTACAGGAAAATTGTATTCCATTTTAAAATACATTTACTCTCTTGAGAGCGTAATTGTACTCCTTTTTTGAAGTGAATTTACTCTCTTCAGAGTAAAATTGTACTCCCTTCAAAAATAAATTTACTTAATTGAGAGTAAATTTCTACTTCGATGAGGAGTACATTTAATCTCTTCAGATTAAAATTCTAAATTTCGGAGTAAATTTTACTCTGAAAAGAGTAAAATTGTACTCCCTTCAGGATTTAAACTTTTTTCTGTTCGTCAGTGTGTAATCGTACTCTCTTCAAGAATAAATTTATTCTCTTCAAGAAAAAGTTTGCTCTCTTCAAGAATAAATTTACTCTCTTCAGATTGAAATTGTACTCCCTTTAAAAATAAATTTACTCCCTTCAGAGTGTAATTCTACTCCCGTGAGAGATAAATTTACTCTATGCAGGGTAACATTTTACTTCGATCAGGAGTATATTTAATCTCCTCAGAGTGAAATTCGACTTCGTTCCAGAGTAAATTTTACTATCTTCGGAGTGAAATTGTACTCCCTTTAGAATTTAGAGTTTACTCTTTTTTTCAGTGTGTAATTGTACTCTCTTCAAAAATAAATCTACTCTCTTCGGAGTGAAATTCTACTCCGTTCAGAAGTAAATTTTATTCTCTTCGGAGTCAATTTGTGCTCCCTTCAAAATTTAAATTTTACTCTCTACACAGTGAAATTTTATTTTCCGTTATGGAATAAATTTTACTCTCTTATTTAGAGTGAACTCGTATTCCGTTCAGGAAAAAATTTTACTCCATTCAGAGTGACATCTTATTCAAATAAATTTATACAGCATTTAAATTTTTATATTTAAAGAAACACCTAAAAATGATTAGAAAGAAAAATGTAATATTTCTTTTACAGTAACTCATACGTAAAATATGGAACATTTATGCCCAGCACATGCAAAAACACTTTACTACTTTTTTAGTAACATTAAAAATATTAGAGAAGATAAAAACTTATATAAAATCCTCGAAAGAAATATTTTACTAATTTTCTTCGCATTTTGAAATAATACTAAATCATAATTGTCACTGCGACTTTTTAAATTGATAAATAAATGTATCAATAAAATTATAAATTGACACCAAATTTTTTACTAATGCTATAAAAATGATTTTTTAGGGACTCGACAAAATTGTTTGGTATATCCTTACTATTTTTTCTAGTTAAATAAACAGGTATATTAGTTCAAGCAACTAGAAGTTCTGGTTAAATAAACCTCTACTATTTATCTGGTTCAATTAAGAAGATTTTTTGGTTACAGTTATCAGAATTTTAGTTACAGTTACCAGAATTTTAGTTACAGTCACCAGATTTTTAGTTACAGTTACCAGAATTTTAGTCACAGTTACCAGAATTCTAGTTACAGTTACCAGAATTCTAGTCGCAGTTACCAGAATTTTAGTCACAGTTACCAGAATTCTAGTCACAGTTGCCAGAATTCTAGTCACAGTTACCAGAATTCTAGTCACAGTTACCAGAATTCTAGTTACAGTTACCTGAATTTTGATGAAATGAACTGGAAATTCTAGTTATACTAGAATTCTAGAAATTACAGTTACCAGAATTTTGGTGAAATGAACTAGAAATTCTGGTTAAATAAATCCCTGCTATTTATTCTGGGTAAATTAACAAGAATGTTTGTTACAGTTACCAAAATTTTTGTTACAATAACTAGAATTTTGGTGAAAAGAACTACAAGTTCTGATTAAATTATTATTTTTTCTCGTTAAATTAACAAGAATTATGGTTAAGTCAGTCAGAATTTAGGTCAAAGGAACTAGAAGTTTTGGTTAGCTGAACCAAAAAAATAATAAGGTCATATTTAACCAGAATTCTAGTTTCTCTAACCAAACACTTTTCAAGTATAGTATTTTAAAAATATTTTTTCTTATCACAAAAACTGTTTTAATTTACATTTTCGTTTTATATTATAAAATTACATTTTAATATTTTTTTACTACAGTATTATATCGTTTATAAAAACTCGAAAAATATTTCTTTCACTTAAACAAAGAATATAAAGAAAAATTTAATTTTACTTACATTGTAGTCCTTCGAAAGCCAAGATTGAAAAAAAGCAGAAAAATCAATATTAGTGATTGTTAGTAATAAAAATGTGCTGGGTATATTTGGCAAAAATTGTTTTTCATGAATATTCGAGATTTTAGCGTGATAAATAATGTATAAGGGTGCAAGGTACCTTTGCAAACGCCCCGATTGTGTAAAACTAACAAACGGCTTTATATTTTCAGTGAAAGGCGATTTTTAAAGTGTAAGGGAATATTGAAAGAGGGACAGGAAAGAAACGTGACGCGTGTACATTAAAAAGGACCTCCTAAAGAAAAAATGTGTGTTGTGTATACCTGGTTTTAATGTCAGGGAAAAATGATTTTTAATTCTTAAATCAAACTTGTAGCATCGTATAATGGACACGGGACACCATCCGGGTAAATAGAACAGCGGGCTGCCAGCATCAATTGTATCGAGTATCAAATGAAAGCGACCAGGCAAAATAAACTTTTCAATCAATAATCCCCTTACAACTTAACCTTAACGTTTCCGCAATTTTTGTCATTTTTTTTTCTTCTTTTTTTGGTCAATTTAGTTTAATGCTTTAAGAAGAGTTTTCCGTAAAAGGATTAATGGATTTTTTTTAAATCAGTACATTAAAAAATAATTTTTTATTGTTGAATTGCATTTTTACTTTTCTTTATTTTATTTTTTTTTTGTTTTTTTTGGAGTGAATTTTCACTCTCTTAGAAATAATTGACATTTTCTTAGAATGAATGTTCACGCTCCTTGGAGTGAATTTTCCCTCTCATAGAAACAACTTTCAATTTCTTAGAATGAACGCTTACGCTTCTTGGAGTGAATTTCCACTCTCAGAAATAATTGACAAAATAAATTCTATTCTATTCTATTCTTTTTCTTAGGAATTTTCAATACCTAAGAGTAAATTTTCACTAACTCAGAAATAAAATTTCACTCCACAGAATGAATTTTTTTTCTTCTTGAATGAATATTTACTCTCTTTGGAGTGAATCTTCACTCCCTTAAAATAAATGTCTGTTCTTCTTAAAAGATATTTTCGTAATCCTTCGAGTGAATTTTCATTCGCTCAGAATAAATTTTTACACTCGAAATGAATGTTTATGCTCCTTGGAGTGAATTTCCACTCTTTTAGAAATAATTTTCCCTTTTTTGGAATGAATGTTTATGCTCCTTGGAGTGAATTTTCACTCTTTTAAAAATAATTGTCCTTTTTTAGAATGAATGTTTATGCTCCTTGGAGTGAATTTTCACTCTTATAGAAATAATTGGCATTTTCTTAGAATGAATGCTTACGTTCCTTGGAGTGAATTTTTACTCTCATATAGAGTGAAACAACTTATCACTTAATCTCATAACAACTTTCAATTTCTCAGAATGAACGCTTACGCTTTTTGGAGTGAATTTTTACTCTCAGAAATAATTATCTTTTTCTCAAAGTTCTTTCTTAATACCTAAGAATACATTTTCACTCCCTCAGAATAACTCCACCGAATGAATTTTCTTTCTCCTCGCGTGAATATTTACTCTCTTTGAAGTGAATTTTCACTCCCTTAAAATAAGTGTTTGCTCTCTTCAAATTGTATTTTCGTTGCCCTTGGAGTGAATTTTCATTCACTCAAAACAAATTCCCACACTTCAAATGAAGGTCCATTCTCCTTGGAGTGAATTTTTACTCTTTTGGAAAGAAAATCTTTGGAGTACATTTTCACACTCTTGGAATAAGAGTTTACTTTCATTGAAATAAATTTTCACTTTCTAAACGTGAATTTTTACTCTTCTTGAAGTGAATTTTAACATCATTCGGAGTGGATTTTCACTCTTCTGAGAATTAATACTTTTAGGGTGAATTTTAACTCCGTCTCGCGAAGTGAATTTCTCTTTTTTGGAAAGACTAGCAGAGTGAGATTTCATTTTACATTACATATTCTGTGATTTAATAAATTTCTAATATCAATTTAAAATTTATTTAAATGTATTAATAAATATAATGACATAATTTAAAATTTATTATCTCAACGTAAAATACTTCATGAATATTTTATCAATTTGAAAAATGATTCCATTATTTTATGAATTTAATCAAATAATCCATTATAATTTAAATTTATTCCGTTGAAATTCTGCATACCTTGACTAATATTATTAAAATGGTATAATAATTTATTACTCCATTTTAGAATATTGACATTCGTCATATATTGACACATTTATTAGTGAATAAATTCTATGTATAGTATGCTTGAATTTGAAACCATTTTATTAATTCAATTCTATTAATTTATTTCATTATTCTTTTTTCCATTTATTGAATTAAGTTTTATTAAAATTTTTCTATTTTATTAAATTATTTTATTACTATTCATAAATTTAATTTCGAAATATTAAATCTATTTTCTTCTCTTATGTTTATTTATTTAACTGTGACATTTTTATTATTCATTTAAATTTAAACGATTTATTTAATAAAAGTTTAAAGAGTCCTTAAATTTCAATTCTGTCTGGTGCTGCTTTGACATTAATGATTAATATTTTAATTAAAAACCCCGAACATATGTATACAAGTTATTTTTATTCGAGATAAAAAGAGCGGTTGCACTGAAATTAAATTAACAAACTTTAAAGCAAAATCTATTATTGTCAGTTGTCAAAAATAATTTAATTTTCAATTGCAAATGCAAATATTAAATGCTTGTTGCGTAATTAATATAGCAATAATTAAATAATAATGCTGACAGTCAGATTCTCTATTAATTGTCTCTTTCAATTATCTTTGTTAATTTTTTTTATTATTTTTGCTTCCTCATAGGGAAGTATTTTTTCTCATTCTTTTAGGTTCTGCATTAATTTGCTTTCCTACTCGAAATAATTTTTGTCGGTACTTTTTTTGATGAATTATTTACAGCTGTTAATAAAGTACAATTAGTTATAATATGTTTTAGTATTTGCACAGTTTTACGATTTTTTTAAAAATAAATTTTTATGAGCAAAATGTAAAAGGAAATTTATGACTTGAACTTTCTTACGTGACTATTTTATCGACACTAGAGGGATACATTTTAGGTAAAAATAAGCAGCTGAACTTGCTTTTAAATTTATAGCAATTTACAAGATTCCTTGAGAACTCGTTTTTTTAAAAAAAGTTAAAAATGTTAGTTGCGAAAAAGGGAAAAATTATTTACTTGAATTTTCATTTGAATAAAAAAAATTGCAAAGAATTGTTACCTTTTTTATTTCCTTCTTTACAAAAAGATTCATGTAAATTATTATTCCTTATTTATTTATTCAATCTTATTATTATTATTAGGAAAATTATTTGAGCCAACATATGAATATTGTTATGACCAATTAATATGCATTGGACTCAAATTAATATTCATTGCATCCAAATTAATGCACCAAAATTAATATTTATTAAATATTATTAATATTAATATTTATTAATTTTATTAATTAATTATTTATTAAATATTATCAATTGCATTCAAATCAATATTAATCATCCTCGAATATTAATATTTTTGCATCCGAATTAATATTCATTGCATTCAAATGGACATTTTTCCTTCCTATTAAATATTTATTGCTGGGAAGCGAATATTTATTGCAACGGAATGAATATTGGATTCCAAATTAATATTTATTGCGTTCAAATTAATATTCATTACACCAATATTAATATTTATAGCAATCAAATTAATATTCATTACACCCATATTAATATTTATTGCATTCAAATTAATATGCATAACACCCATAATAATATTTATTGCATTCAAATTAATATTCATTACACCCATATTAATATTCATTGTGGACAAATTAATATTCCACGCGACCAAATTAATATTCACCTCATTCAAATAAATATTAGTCATCTTCTAATTATTATTTGTCATGCTCAAATGAATATTTATTGTTTCTATATGAATATTTGTAGCATCAGAATTAATATTTATTACAGCCGAATTAATATTCATTGCATTAAAATGAATATTTGTTCCTTCCTAATAAATATTTATTGCTGAGAAGCGAATACTTATTGCAACCGAATGAATATTACAAATGACTGTTGCGTTCCAAATTAATATTCATTGCAACCAAATTAATATTCACTATATAGAATTAATATTCATTGCATCCAAATGAATATTCATTGCATCCGAATTAATATTCATGAATGAATATTGCCAATGAATGTTGCGTTCCAAATAAACATTTATTGCGTCCAAATTAATATTCTTTGCATCCGAATTAATATTCATTGCACCCAAATTAATATTCATTGCATACGAATTAATATTCATGAATGAATATTGCCAATGAATGTTGCGTTCCAAATAAGTATTTATTGCGTCGAAATTAATATTCTTTGCATCCGAATTAATATTTATTTCATCCAAATTAATACTGATAAACAATTGCATCTAAAATAATATTCTTTGCATCCAAATTAATATTCTTTGCATCCAAATTAATATTCATTTCATCCGAATTAATATTCGTGAGAGAATATTGCGAATGAATGTTGCGTTCCAAATAAGTATTTATTGCGTCCAAATTAATATTCTTTGCATCCGAATTAATATTCATTGCACTCAAATTAATATTCATTGCACTCAAATTAATATTCATTGCATCCGAAATAATATTCATGAATGAATATTGCGAATGAATGTTTCGTTCCCAATAAGTATTTATTGCGTCCAAATTAATATTCTTTGCATCCAAATTAATATTCATTGCATCCGTATTAATATTCATGAGTGAATATTGTGGATGAATGTTGCGTTCCAAATAAATATTTATTGCATCCAAATTAATATTCTTTGCATCCAAATTAATATTTATTTGATCCAAATTAATACTAATTATTTTTGATAAACAATTGCACATAAATTAATATTCATTGCATCCGAATTAATATTCATGAGTGAATGTTGCGAATGAATGTTGCGTTCCAAATAAGTATTTATTGCGTCCAAATTAACATTCTTTGTATCCAATTTAATATTTATTTCATCCAAATTAATACTGATTATCATTTGATAAACAATTGCACCTAAATTAATATTCATTGTATTTGATTTAATATTCATTGCAACCGATTTAATATTTATTGCATCCGATTTAATATTCATTGCATCATAATTAATATTCATTGCATCATAATTAATGTTCATTACATCCGAATTAATATTCATTGTATCTGAATTAATTTTCATTATATCTGAATTAATATTCATTGCATCGGAATTAATATTTATTTCATCGAAGTTAATACCGATTATTATTTGATAAACAATTACACCTAAATTAATATTCATTGCATCATAATTAATACTCATTGCATCCTAATTAATGGTCATTACATCCAAATTAATATTCATTGTTTCCGAATTAATATTCATTGCATCCGAATTAATATTTATTTAATCCAAATTAATACTCATAATAATTTGATAAACAATTTGAGTATTCAGATTGTTATTTATTGCTTTAAACGAATATTGCATCCTAAAATATCTATTTCATTAAATTTAATATCCATTTTATCCAAATAAATATCCATTTCATCCAAATTAATATCCATTTCATCCAAATAAATATCCATTTCATCCAAATAAATATCCATTTCATTCAAATTAATATCCACATCATTTAAATAAATATCTTTTTCATCCAATTGAATATAGACCATTTCAACCATTGTATTGAATTAATTTATTACAATCAAAGATTTTATATCGAAACGTCAAGGTTTAGGTGCATCCGTCTTTCTTGTTACTTCAATTATAATTGTTCACTGTCCGCTCTAGATCATCAATAATGATTTCCCCATCATTACAAATAAAAATCAACTCCACCATTCCCACAGGTAAATTAAAATCCATTCCCATACAAATTAAAATCCATTCCCACACAAAATGAAATCACTCCCGATAGAAAAGATATCTCAAAGGTCATTTAAAAATTGTTTCCAGAAGTTATCAATTAAAAAATTTGTCATTTAAAAATGTACAATCGAAACGTTTCGATTGTATAAATAAAATTGTATAAATTGAATAAATAACCAAACCAATGCAAAAAAACCATTTCAAAATTCATCAACCAATCCCATCCAAACTGATCATCAACAAAAAAGCAAAATCCCCTCTTCCAGTCATCAATATTACCTGCATTGTGAATAGTGACCCAAAAATCAATCGTCTTCTCCGGACCAAGTTCCTCATAGTCCCACTTCTGTTTGACCCTGACGGACCCATTGGATCCAACAGTCACCCATTTATTCTCATCTCTAATTTTGTAAGTCTCCCTCTCCGTCTCTTTCTCCAGATAGAAGGCAATCTTGCCCTCAATCTCCCCATCAGCCTCGGTAAATTCAATCTTCTTGGTCGGCCTAACAGCTCTCGTCACTCTCCTCTTCTGGATCCTATGAACCTCCGGCTCAATTACCGGAGCGGTCAAAAGCCTGATCACCACCTTGGCCGGGGACTCGGACACTCTGCTGGGAATCCTCAGATCATGAGCCTCCACCAGCAGCTGCCACTCCTCATCCTCATCAGCAGCAATTTCCGGCTCCCCAGCCAGCAACAACTCCCCAGTCTGCGGCACAATGATCACCATATTGTTGGGCGTCAGCAGCTTATACGCCACCTTGTCTCCATCAGCATCAGTCGCCACCACCTTTCCAATCGTCGCGAACCTGTTCCACTGGGGCACAACATCCTTCTCCAGCGTCTTCAAGTTCTTCGGAGCAATCTCGAACGTGTAGAGGACGTTCTCGAAAACGGGATTGTTGTCATTCTCATCAAGCACCTCCACATTGCCGCTGATCTTGGAGGAGCTGATGAAATCATTGTCCGACGCCTGGATCACCACCTGGTGGGTCTTTTTCCTCTCGCGATCGAGGGGTCCGGCTGTGACGACCCTCACGCCCTGCTTGTGATTCCTGAGAGTGAGATTGAAGCCGATACTGTTGGAGAAGGTGTCGCTGAGTGCGAAGGGTCGGTCCCCGTCATCCTCCGGGAGGATTGTGTAGTGGACTGGGAAATTGCCCCGGGCTCTGAGGACCGGGAAACCCTCGACCCTGACTCCGGGGAGAGAGTTTTCGAGGACTTGGCCGTCTCCGAGTTGATCGTGGGAGAAGGTGAGCATGTTTCTGCGATTGATGACGTAGAGGTGAAGATCGTGGGTCTCGGTGGTGTTGGCAAGCTCCTCGAGGACGACGAGATTGACGGGTCTGTTAACTAGGGGACTTAGGTCTGATGTCGTCATGACGATTCCGTTGTCCAGGACGGTGAAGTACTTGGAGAAGCCAGTCTCGAGTAATTTGAAGTTGGAGCTGTGCTTTGCGCTCTGGAAGTGCGTCACCTCGAAGCCTGGGTAGATATCGTGGGGCAGGACAGCCACCTTGGCGCTGGCGATACCCGCCAGCAGGACTACGGTGACAGCTATGCGCCACATCCTGCGCCAGTATCCTGGATTCAAGAGCCGTTACTAGAACATGAGTGCTGACTGCTCCTGTAAAAGAAAAACGCTTTTAGAATCAAGGAAAGGGAATATTTTTCGGTTTTGTTTATTTATTTTTCGGATTTATGCATTTATTTTTCGGTTCTATACATTTATTTTTCGGTTTTGATTATTTATTCCCTTGTCGATATGATTTTTTTATTACTAACAAATTTTAATAACAAAATAATATCAATTTTCACTTATTTATGTCAGTATTATTGTTATTTTGGGTTATTATTGTTTTCTCGGGTATTTAATCTGTATTTCTGAATGTGTATTACTTTTTTTCTTGAAAAGCACGACTTTATTTGACAGAGGTGTCCACTGCGCACATTTTGATCCCCATGAATGACTACTGCGCATGTGTAGTTGTCATATTTGGCTTCTGCGCATGTGTAATTGTTATGTGTGACTTCTGCGCAAGTGTAGTTGTCATATTTGGCTTCTGCGCAAGTATAATTGTCATATGTGGCTTCTGCGCATATGTAGTTGTCATATTTGGCTTCTGCG
>WNHD01002859.1:0-16144 GCA_011057455.1 Ganaspis sp. Gsp50 | reverse complement strand
CTTTATTGGGTTAAAACAACACCATAAGGATACAAATTGATGCAGCTTATTTTGACACGGATATTAGGGTTAAAACTACACTTCTTTTTTTCTGTGTAACTTCTTCACGCAAAATTTGAAAACTTTGCAGAAAGTCGTGTAGAAAAAATTTGTGGCGCTATAGCTAGCAGCACTAGATACATGGTAACTTTGCATACAATTTAGCGCTGCTACTCTCTAAATTTGAATCAGCGAAAATTCGCTGTGGGTCAGAAGAATTCCCTGTTTTGCAGCTAATATTCGCTATTAGTCGTTGATTTGCAGCGAATATTCGCTGATTGACCGGCGTAGATACCTGGTTCAAGTCCACAACGTTTTATCAATGAAAACATTTTTTTTTAAGAATTAATTATCACCAAAATTATATTCCCTGGACATTTTATACCTCCATGAACACTCAAAATGAGTTTTATAGTTTTTTAAAATACATATAATGTCCAAAGAATATAATTTTAATAGATAATTTTAAAAAATTAAAAAATTTTCGTTGATAAAACGATGTGGACTTCAGCCTGGTGCGTAGATTGCACAGCTGCTAATCAGCGGATTTTCGCTGATTCAGATTTAGAGAGTAACTAGCGCCGCAAGATTTTTCTACACGGGAAAATGATAAAAAAAAATGACAAAATAAATGAAAATATTAAATTTATTAAATTAAGAATATTACGTTCATTAAATTAAGAATATTAAATTCATTAAATTAAGTATATTAAATTCATTAAATTAAGAAATGCACTAAATTTTTTAAATTAGAAATGAAATTTTAAAAACCTTGAGATATTATATAATGCAAAATTTTTGGAACCATTTTCTCGCTCCAGACTAGTAGTTTATCCCAATTTCTGCAGGTTTCTCTTCCCCGAAATCTTTACTGCAAATAAGTGGCGTTAGACACGCGATGAAAATATATGTTATAAAATGTAACACACGCCAACGAGTATGTGTCAAAATTCGTCCTATTTTCTAAAATCAGGTTTCTCGGAAACATTTTCCTATACGTGTGTTTTAAAACTTTAGACCCTTTTAAATTGAAATAGAAAATTATCCAGGATCTGAAACCAAAAATTTCTGAAATTGAGTAAGTTCTAGGAAATGTCAAGTGTTATAAAAGAAGGAAATTGACTACTTAGGAAGAAAAAATAGGAGGGGGAAACAATAGAGGCATCGATAAAACGGCACGATGACACGACGTAATCAAAAGTCCACGAATTATCCGGCGTGCATTATGCATGAACCCCTGCTACTTCAACATTCATTTAGCAAAACGGAGCAGACTGATTTGATTCATTATTCAAAATTTTCTAATCAATATTTCATCAGTGCCAAGTCTTTAAAGATCATCCTAGAAAAAAATCTTGAAGATAATTAAAAAACCATTTTCCATTATTATTTTGAAATTTAATAATGATTAAAGTCCGATTTGGTACTTTTTGGTTAAGGTTTGGATGTTTGTTTAGAAATAATTAAGAAATAATTAGATTCGTAAAAGTTATCCAACGCTTTTCAATAATTTAGGAAATGAATGAAGATTACTTAACCCTTTTTTATTATTAGCATCGATTAATTACGTCACAATATTTCAGACTTAGACTCTTTTTAATTTTATTTTTTCTCCTCACATTGTCTCATTTTTTACAAGGTAAAAATTGAAATTTAACATAAGATGTTACTCTAACACCCCCAAATGTGTGACGTAATTTATGGATGCTTAAATGAAAAATTATATGGTTAAGAAAATTAAACGTAGGGTTAAATGATTTTAACGATTAAATGTATATATGATTAAATAACTTTAACGATTAAATGGGTGATTTAATTATTTTAGCCATCGAATAATTTAATTATTTTGACAATTAAATGAACGATTTAATTATTTTGACAATTAAATGAACGATTTAATTATTTTGACAATTAATTGAACGATTTGATTAATTTGCCACTTCAATGAAGGGTGAAAGTTATCCCACCCCTTTTCAATAATTGACGAAAATTAAGTTAAGGGAACAGGAGTTGTGACGAAGGATATTAGTTATTATCAGGATTATTATCACGAATTTCTTGAATTTCAGTAGCTATTAATGAGAAAGGGAAAAGCAAATGAGAAATTAAGCATATGAGAAATTTGACAAGCACCTTTTAAAGTAATCGGAAAAGAAATAAAGGGAAAGAATTTGCGGAAAATTCAGAGAAAGTCATTTTTGCAGTTTTAGATTATCTTTTTACGCTTTTAGGACCTCCCGCGTGTAAAAACACTCTCGTCCGGTCTTTCCTGCGGCGCCTCTAGCCATGATCCATTGAATCTTGTTGTCGGGATGCACAAAATTTCCACTACCCCTATACGATTAATGAGTCAACAAGTTTCCATTGCAGGATATTTTTCTGCACAAAAAATCCTTGCAATTTTCCAGATTTATTAACAGATATTCTTTGGCCTCTGATTTTTAAACATTTCAGTTATTTTATCATTCTCATTTATTTACGTTTTATATTTAATTATATATCCATTTCTTTATATTTCCTATTTTTTTTTATATTTCTTAAAATTAAATATTTTTTACGTTTCTTTAAATTTGATACAGTTTGGGCATTAAATTGAAGCAAAAATGTACTGAAATGTGTTTCTTCCTGTGCATTTGTTGCGCTTCTTTAAATATTGGACACTTTTTGTTTATTAAACTTTCAATTTTCTTGAATTATTTTGGCTCAAAGGTTCGGTTTTTATTAAAATATTAAATTCTATTAAAATATATTTTTTATTTAAATATTAAAGATGTTGAGTGAAGATGTTATATGTTTTTTGTTCAATGTAATGGTCATGTGGACAAAATTTATATCGTGCTCTTTCGAACAATGAAGTGTTTTGAAAACACAGAATCTGAATGATTTTTACGAAAATAGAAACAATTTGTGCATTTTATGAAAACACAATTTTCCTTATTGCCTCGGAAATCTTTCTCGAATCATTACTTGCGAATAAAAAGTTTAAACGGAAGTCATTCATATAAAGCGAGTAAACCAGTCCCCTTCAATTACTAAAAGCAAGTTATTTTCAGTATTTACGTACTTGGAGAATTCTTTCTCGTGACATATTTATAATTAAAAAAAGCAATTTACCAATCGAACAAAACTTTAAATGATTATATTTTCTCGAGAAAAAAGTGTACTTAAAAAGATTTCAAAAATCGTTTTTTTCAAAAATACAGCAACTTTAGAAAATACAAGAAAATTTAGACAAATATAAGGAAAGTGTGAGAACTGTATAAAGAAAATGAGAAAATTATTAAAAAATGAGAGAAATATGAAGAAAATGAGAAAGTTATTAAAAAATGAGGAAACTTTGAAAAAATGGTGAAAATGTAAAGAAAAAGAGAAAAATGCAAAGAAAATGAGAAAAATATAAAGAAAAAGTGAAAAATACAAAGAAACTGAGAAAAATATAAAGAAAATGAGAAAAATATAAAGAAAATGGGAAAAATATAAAGGAAATGTGAAAACTAGTTTTTCGTTGGGAGTATTGATCGTTTTGGCAAATTTTGAGGCTCTGAAATGAATTGTGAGTGGCTAGGAGACTTTTCCTTGATTAATGGTTTCGAGTTGTAGATGCTGCAAAAGGAGGGTCATGTCAGAACCCCAACTTTCCCCCTCATGGGAAAAAGAGAATGCATCCGTGGAAGTAAAGTACAGCAGATGAAATTAGTTTTCCTATTTTCCAGAAGTAGATCTCTTTCTTAAAAGAAAATATCATTTCGCATTAAAGAATGAGTAGATTTCATGCTTGCAAGTCAAAATATTTTGTTAGTTTCGAATATAGTGGCCAAATAAAATGCCTCCTGTCTTAAAATGCCTTCAGTCTTAAAATACCTTTAGTCTTAAAATACATTCTGTCTTAAAATACCTTCTGCCTAAAAATGCCTTCTGTCTTAAAATTTCTTCAGTCTTAAAATACCCTTTGTCTTAAAATACCTTCTGTTTTAAAATACGTTCAGTCTTAAAATGCCTTCAGTCTTAAAATGTCTTCAGTCTTAAAATACCCTCTGTCTTAAAATACCTTCTGTTTTAAAATACGTTCAGTCTTAAAATGTCTTCAGTCTTAAAATACCCTCTGTCTTAAAATTTCTTCTGTCTTAAAATTTCTTCTGTCTTAAAATTCCTTCTGTCTTAAAACCGCTCGAATTTGAATATCGATTCATTCTTAACACACTGCAATTCTTTCTTAAAACACATACTGTCCTATAAAAACTTACCACCTTAAAATCGACGCTCCCAAAAATGCAGTTACTTAATGTTTGTCAACAAAAATTTCTGCATTTTTGTATTTTTATCAATGGTGTTTGTATACATCTTTTTCTCTCTGTAAATTTACATTTTTAATTCAGTTTGAAAAAGAAGATTTGGAGATGCTTTATGAATCTAGTCTAGCGTAGCCGTAGCGGTACTATGAGTAAACTAGCGGTGCTTTCGAAGGGGAAAAGTCCCGCTCGGTTATGGTGTTTGGTTGAATACAAGTCAGTGAAACCGTGCTTGGACTTGAGACCTTTTATACCTCACTCTCATCTTCCTTTTTACAATGTGTGCCGTTGGATGGCGCGTCTTTCGCTTCTAGAGTAGACTTTCACCTATTCGTCTACCGCAAAAGGCTCTCACTTCCATTTCGCTTCTGTCGCTGAATTTCTTAATTAACCACTAAAATTCACCCTTCTTCTTCACTTTTTCCCCTCTTCTAAACCCAACCCAACTTGCCTTTTTAAACCCTCGAGAATTCCTCTCCCATTCACCAATTTTCACCAGTTCACGTCTTTCTAGAAAGTCCCACTTTTCCAAATTATTTTCTTAAGTGTCAACTCTTTAGGCTTCAACAAATTGCACATTATCTCGGCATTCTTTTTTGAGCATTTTTTTTCCGGCACAATTTCTTCGTTGTGAACGTTACTTTATTTTGGTAGCTTTTTTGCATTTTTTCGATACAGAGTCAACTCTATGAATAGTGCTACTAAAATTCTACACAGTAAAAACAAAGTCTTATATCGTTTATATCTTAAAACCAAAACGACTGATAGTCAGCAAATATTATGTCTTAAAACAAGATTTATCTTAAAATTCAACTCTTGATGCTGGAATTTAGTTGAAATAGTATAGTACTGCTTTTGTTTTGTTCTCACTCGAGCGTTCTTTGTTCCCTTGCAAATCTGCGGCACTATTCGTAAAGTTGATTGTACAGTCCAAGCTATGAATAGTTCCGCCGAAAACTCTACGAATAGTGCCGCTTTTATTTTGCTCTCACTCAAGCATCCTTTGTTTCCTTGAAAATCTGCGGCACTATTCGTAGAGTTGACTGTATTTTGTTGGACGCATTTCTTCATAACATTTTTGTTTTTATAATATAAATGTTTTTATAGTACAAATGTTTTTATAATACAAATGTTTTTATAATACAAATGTTTTTATAATACAAATGTTTTTACAATACAAATGTTTTTACAATACAAATGTTTTTATAATACAAATGTTTTTATAACACAAACTTTAGAACAAACTCAAAGAGTTTTGGATCGAGATGCAAACGAGATGAAAAAGGGTTTTTGTAGATTATTTTGTTTACGGATTGATGAAGCAAGCGTGCGTGACTTTTAAGGATATCGTTGGTTAATTGATGGGCGTTGCTAGATGTTGCAGATGGAAAAGGGTGGTATCGTAAAGTGGCATCTTGGCAACAATGGAGAGCAACCGTCTGGCTGTTGCCGCACTGTTTTACGAGCTATTAAAATTATCTGGGTTACAGGTGCGATAGGTGTAAGACTGTAAGGATAGGTTAGGTTTGGTCTAGGAAACATGGGAGTTTCTGCAAGTGCACGCTCGCAGGATTATTTCGCGATTGCGATCTACACTAACTAAATAAAGTCACAGCACGAGGTCCGGCCTTCTCACAATAAAAAATCACAACACAACAAAGAGAAATTGTTTCACCTCACATTTTTATCCCTGTCAATTACACACTACCATTACACGTGTTTTCTTTTATTGCTAATGATTAATTCCATCTTTTATTACTCTTTATTGAAATGATCAATCTCATTCCATCATTTATTACACACCCAACATCAAAATAATGAGACAAAAATAGATTCTGCAAAAATAGTATAGGTTCATTTAAAAATCTGCTCTGCGAAAATAGAACGTTAATAGTAATTTTTATGAACAAAAATCTATTCTCCGAAAATGGAAATATTAAATTTATTATTAAAGTTAAAAATATAAATGCACTGAAAAAAAGTATTGTTTTCAGCCCATTTTGGCTGGAATCGTTTACATAAGTGTCACTTTGGACTGATTTTAAGACCAAAAATGACTTAGTCTTGTTTTAAGCCACAAAATTAACTGATTGTGTAAACATTTTGAGACGTTCTTTTTTTTTACAAAATCTACTACTATTCTCTACCATGGTATATTTTGTAAAAATTATATAATAATATAATAATTTAATAATTTTGTAAAAAATATGGATTCGTTTAGCCGTTTTCGATTTGGACATTTGGTCGATTGAAAAGCAAGTTTGCGAAAAGCAAGGATACTTTGACACGCTTTTTGAGTGTAATGTTGTAGAATTAGGTGTGGATTTGCATAAATGGAACGGTTCCATTGTGAGAATAAATGAAACGTTCGCGGGGAGTGATAGTAAGTGGATAATATATGCAAAGATTGTGTGCATTAATATTATACGCGTATGAAGTCGCAAGTCTCGGTGAACGGATTGCTTATAACAGATGTTGGCTTCGCAACGTGAATCGCTTGTTGCATTATCCTTTTGTTTCGCGAGGTGAAGGTTTTCTTCGCTATACGTCATCGGAGAACCTATTAAGAATCTCAGCACCTTGTGTGCCGTTAATGAATCGATCCACAATTGTGTTAGTGCAGTTAATTTTCAAAGCAGCTATTTCAATAATTTGTTCTCGGAAAAATATACAGAAAATCGCATTTTTCCTAAATAGGCAAGTCTATTTAGTCTAATAGCACTAAATCACGTCTGACTAAGAAAGTACTCTTACTACTTTTTCGGAATTGAAATTATTTTTCAGCTATCACAGATAAAATCTGTTAATTTTCAATTCAATGCTGTTAAATTTTAAGCTGCACTTTGATTTTTCAATGCTTTGAAAAACATTTTGTTCTTTGTGTGTAAACGTTATACAAAAACATTGAACAACAGTCTTACATTTATTACTTACTTTATTACTTTTATTTAAAAAAAGTAGTAAAGGTGTTGTATATTTGTTACATTGTTGTTTAAATGTTGAATATTCGTTTCAATGTTGAATATTTACAATCTTACTTTTATTACTTACTTTATTACTTTTATTTAAAAAAAAAGTAGTAAAGGTGTTGTATATTTGTTACATATTTGTTGCTTAAATGTTGAATATTCGTTTCAATGTTGAATATTTACAATCTTACTTTTATTACTTACTTTATTACTTTTATTTAAAAAAAGTAGTAAAGGTGTTGTATATTTGTTGCATACTTGTTGTTTAAAGGTTGAATATTCATTAATTAAATATTGAATATTCATTGATTAAATGTTGAATATTTCTTGATTAAATGTTGATAATTTGATACAAATTAAAATATAAAACTTAGAACATACAGGAAATGTGGTTGATGTGAATTTTTTTAGAGATGCGGTCTTATATAAGAGTTTTCTCTCTGACAGGGTATGTTTAGGATTAAGAGGAGATAAAATGCGAGCTGATTTCGAATCTTTGATGTATAATATCACATTGTTCTGGTGTTGGGTTTGATTGTGAATTTTAGATTCTAGATTCTAGACTCTAGATCATGTAGTGTTACTGTGCCGCAACGAACTTTCTCCTGGAGGACGATGCACTCTTTCCCCACCATTTTTATCCTGACACTCTGTCGCGAATGCAGACGCAATCTCCAACTGCGATGCTGTTGACACTAAAATGACAATTTTTCGAATCTATTCATTCCGTCATTTGACCACTTTTTTGTCTTCATTAACCATCTGTGTCCATTTTTCATCCATCTGTAAAATTCGTTTCTTTCCGCCAATACGGAAATCTAGAATTATAAAATCTCCCCTTAAACTATCGAATTTTGAAAAATAGTATTTGAACTCAATTTCGTTTGTGAATTTTAATTTTCGATTGTGAATTTAAATTTTCGATTGTGAATTTAAATTTTCGCTTGTGATTTTAAATTTTCGCTTGTTTTAAAGAATTTTCGTTTGTTAATTTCAATTCTAATTTTCATTTGCGAATTTAAATTTGAACCCAAATTCAAATTTGCATTTGTAGAATTAAATTCCAACGCTAAGTTTGTACCAAAATTTTAAATTCAGGAATCTTTCTTTAATGCAAAGTTGGACTATTTTTGGGTTTTAAGTTTTTAATTTTTGAAAGAATTGTGGAAATGTGAGAATTTTTGATAACGTTTAGAATGACGAGGTTATGAGTGTTGATGTAATTAAAATTGTCAATTTATTCAAAGCAAGGCGTGGAGTTCAATTTATTATATAACGATTGCCTTGAATTTGTTATAGAAACATGAAATTAAGCTCTTGTAATCGGAGTAAGAGTGCAGAAAAATTTGTAAATTACGAACGTTTCCTTTTGTTTGAAAAGAAGATATTTATGTGCGCATGTAATGAACTGAAATGAACTCATGAATTAATTAAATACACGGAACAGGTATGACACACCTGGTGTATACAATTTCGGCGTATATCTCATCTTATCGTCGACAGTTGGGTTAAAGAACCCTTATCTGCTTAAACCGTTATAAAATTCATGTAACATATGCGCTCGGTCACATGCTTTTACTTCAAAATTCTCAAATCAACATTATAAAAGGTCTTTTATAATTGTTAATGAATAACTACATTGATGAATGCAGTAATGCAATTATTAAATTATTATTTATTAAATTTATTGTTTATTTTTACTTTTTGCTATTATTATTATCCGCCTAGAAAAATTTTATGGCGCTAGCTAGCAGCACTAGATTGAATGCAAATTTACCATGTATCTAGCGCTACTAGCTAGCGCCACGAAATTTTTCTACAAGAGTATAGCCAAAATAATTCAAGAAATTGAAGTTTAATTTATAGAAAAGGGTTAAGAAAATTAAGAATGAATCTTATTATTATTAATATTAATAATACTCATTAATAATACTAATTATAAATCTTGTGTTATAATATAAGCTTTATAATTCGTATATATATGATTTTTAATTTTAATGCATTATTTATAATATATGGACGAACATTTAGTGTAAATAATAACGTTATTCGTGTTCAATTTATTTCAAATAACAACTTTATTCGTATTCGATTAATTTTAAACAATAACTTTATTCGTGTTCTATTTAGTGTAAATAATAATATTATTCGTGTTCGATTTAGTGTAAAGAATAAAATGTTGTTCGTGTTCGATTTAGTGTTAATAATAATGTTGTCGTGTAGGGTGGTCTGTCAAAAACTGGAAACAAGAATGAGTCGCGAGTGGTCGTGATTGCGATTGGGGTGTTCCTATTTCTGTGATCTCCATAATATTTTTTATTTATCCGAGAGTCGTATTTCTTTTAAATTCTCATCCGTGGCTCTCTCTCTCTCTCTCTCTTTCTCTGTCTGGCTGATTTAACGAACGAATCGCCGTGCAATGGCCTTTTTACTGCTCAACGTCTTGGAATTTTTTTTCACGAATATCCCAAATAGATTTCACCCACGCTAAATTAGCTTTACGTGTTGGCGTGAGATGAGAAAAAGAACTTGATAGCACTCGCACTAAAGTGCATATAACACCGCAAAAGCCTGCCACCTGTGATTCATTCCTTCGGAGACGTTGACCACCAAACGCGCTCAAAAAATTCGCCACCGCACTTTTCCAATCCATCAGAATCGTACGCTGAATTATAAAACTTCATTTTTTTATTTTAATCCAACTGATGAATTCGATTAGCAAAAATTACCATAATTTGGACAAATTTTATCACTTTCAGATTAAACTTAAACGCTTTTGCAGTTAATTCCAAACAACTTGTTGCCTTTTGTTCAAAATAAAAAAGGTTAACAAAATTCAACTTTTCAAAATACTTGTTTACTTTACGTAAAAATACTTGTTTAGTGTTTACGTTTTAATAAACGTTTTTTTCGATGAAAATTAAGAATTACAGTTAGAAATGTTTATTTTATTTTTATTTTTGAAATTCAACGAGTCCAGCCCTTTCGCATAGAAAGTGGGTTTTTCTGTCAAAAATCTGGGTAAAAATTCCGACGTAATAACAAGTGTTTCTAAAGAAAAGTTTTCCGAGAGTGGTTTCGTGTGCAGCCCTAGACTGTGCGTGGATGTATCTTTGATTATCATGTAATTGAAATGTTTCATACAGGCGTCTAATGAAGGGTAATCCCCCTTAGGATTTTTTTCATGGCACACGGCACTGTTCTTGCGCGAGACGTGTTACATATCTTCAACTAATGATAAAAATATACTGTGAGAGCGATGACTCGGGTGTAAAAATACACATGCAAATGCAGACTCGTTGTTGGTGTGGGTGGACTTAAAATGTGTGATTCGACATTTGCGGTGGAAAAAGCGTGAAAGGGGGGGGGGAAGGGAAGAAGATTTGTAAATGACGCGTCGAGTGAATGGGACGTAAGAATTTACGAGGGGGTCGAACCTTGCCAAGGGTGTCTCTCAACCTCCAGGGATTTCCTCCTTTTTGCACAAAACGATTCACGTCTGAATTGTTCCTTTTTTATGAAAAATTACTTTTCTGTCAAGATTTTTTATATTCAGATGTATCAATTTGATGTTGGGATGTATCAATTTGATATTGAGATGTAGCAGTCGTTTTGTGTATAAAGGTTTAGCATTTTTCTGTAAAACTAGCATTTTTCTGTAAAAATGTAGAATTTTTGTTATGGAAAGATGATATTCTGTTAAAATGGCGAATTTTTGTTATTTGTTGTGAAAATATAATATTTTTGTTATATAGAAGCATAACATTTTTGTTAAAGAAACATAACGTTTTTGTTATAGAAGCGCAACATTTTTGTTACAGATATAAAACGTTTTTGTTATCGAAACATAACATTTTTGTCATAGAAACTTACCATTTTTGTTATAGAAACGTAACATTTTTGAATCCCATTTTTGTTATAGAAACAACATTTTTGTTATAGAAACATGACATTTTTGTTATAAAGATTTTTCTAAAGCAGCAGTTTTCTTTGAAAATGTTTTCTTCTAAAAATACCACTTTGAAAATAAAATTATTTTAAAAATAGTCTGTATTTCGGAAATAGAATTCTAAAATAGCATACATTTTGCAAATAAGATTCTATACATAACATTCATTCTTGAAATAGAATTCTAAAATAAAAATAGCATATTTTCGGAAATAGAATCAGGAAAACAATGTTTCCATTCAGAGGAAGCAAGATACTTTTCGAAATTAGAATTTATTATTATATTTATTTAGTGATTAGTCTTTTCTAGTAAATTTCAAAAAATATTGTGCTTTAGAATTACACGGAGAAAAATTGCAAGTGAAATTTACCTAATTTAGTTAAGTAAAATCTACTTAACATCACTTAAGTAATATTTACCTAACGTTTATTTATTTTGAAAAAAATAGTTAAATATATAACTTAACGTATAAATAAATTATTTTTTATTAATACTTTTAAATAAATTTACAATTTATCCTTCACCTAAATTATTAAGTAAATTCTACTTGAGTACTTTGGTAATTTTTACTTAAGAACTCTAACTCAACTACTTAAGTAATTTTTACCTAAGTTTTAGGTTAATTTCATTTGCGGCTTTTCTCCGTGTAAAAGAAAACTTTTTGTTGGAATTAAAAGCCCCTTTTCGAATTGAAAACCCTTTTTTTAAATTAAAATCCTTTTTCTTGAAAATCCTTTTTCTCGAAAATCCTTTTTTAAAATTAAAAACCTTTTTTAAGAATTAAAAACTATATAATCACAAATAAAAAAAGTGAAATTTACATAAATGATTGAATAAAGCAAATTATTTTTTGCAGAAAATGATATTTTTGTAACTCAGTGCAAATGGAATTTAATCAAGTAACGCTTTGTGAAAGTATTTTTAAAGCTCGGTGGAAATTATATATAGAATGAGAAAAGTAATGGAGGAGTAATGGACGATCAACTGCTTTTTTCATCTTCCCACGCATTTTTCCCTTCTGTTTTGCTCGTGTAATCGTGACACCAAGTGCAGTAACCTAAACCTTGCATTGACGAGAAAAAGAGAGAGACAGAGAGATAGAGAGATTATTCTTGACCGAGCTTTTCTTCCTCTCGGATAACAAGTACAAGGGTGACAATGTCGGTTGTTATTCCTGTGGTAAATAGACGGACGTATGGTCAGCTGACCCGCGCCGATAAGCAATCATGATGCGCTCCCACAATCCCACCGCTTATTTCCTTCTTTCATTTATCTACAAATATACATCATTTTTCCCATTATTTCACTAATAATCACATTTTATAGTAAATTCCACATTCTATATAGCAAAATACCATTTGTGCACCTGCGAAATAGACAAGTCGGTTATTTTATTTTTCTTCATTAATTTATTAATTAAACGTTATTTTGAAAAGGGTTAAAAATATAATGATATTACGTCAGTTTAGACTCCTTTTTATTCTCTAAATTGGAATCAGTAAGTAAGTGATCCATCAGTGAATGACGACTAATTGAAATAGTGAAAATTCACTTATTATGATTCGTGATACTTATAACTGGATGATTCTATTCTATTTCTATTGGATTCATTTCTATTTCTATTGGAACTATTCACTGCTAATCAGTGAAAATTGACTGATTCGGATTTAGAGAGCAGGATAAAAATCTGCATGATTTACTGCGAATCGATCCTAGTTTGCTGTTATGAAAAATAAAGTGCGATTATTGAAGAAAAAGTGATGCAAAGTTGATGATGTGTTTAGTCTGGTTGTTGAAGAGTCTGCAGAGTGTGTTAACATAAAGGCTTGTTTCTTTGATAAAAGTTTTGCGGAGGCACGTGCAGGAATGGTTTGTAAGTTGACCTCGGGCAACTTTCACCGCGACGTGTAGTGATTGTAAGGATCCAGCCAGAAGTTGTTTGTAATTTATGCATGTTGCGTGCGATCATGGTCTCATTGCTCGTAACCTGGCTGCATGGTCAGGTTTACAATTTACATGATACATCCATGGTTCATGCACTTTGCCCTTTCCAAGCCTTTCGTTCTTATTTCCAATCTATTTCTATTCCCTTGTTTCAAACATACACTCTCTCTTTTCACTTGATAAAAATCCCCGCTTGAACTTGTCCTTCTCTTCCGCATTTAATTTCTCTCACTGAAATTTATTTCTACACACTTACGTAATTTCGTTTCTCTCCTTTTCTCAAATGTTTGACTTTTTTGATCGTTTAGTAGATTGTTTTATCGTTTATTAGATTTTTCGATCATTTAATAGACTGCTTGATAATTTATCAGAATTTTTTAAGCGTATTTTTTTATAATTCTATCTATGTTTAATTACTACAGTTTTATGTTTAATTTATGTTTAATTTCTACAGTTTTATGTTTAATTTATGTTTAAGTTCTACTGTTTTATGTTTAATTTATGTTTAATTTCTACAGTTTCATGTTTAATTTCTGTTTTTATTTTTAATTTTTCTTTTTATGTATAATTTCTTCTTTATTTAAACTAAACATAATGTGTTAACATTGCGTTTATGTTTAATTTCTATTTAAATTCTTAATTTCTATTTCAATTCTTAATTTCTATTATTTCAATTCTTAATTTCTATTTCAATTCTTAATTTCTATTTCAATTCTTAATTTCTATTTCAATTCTTAATTTCTATTTCAAAATTTAGTTTCCATTTCACAGGAAAAACAAAATGTTAAATTTCAAGATGAACTTGTATTTTTATATGCCTGTGGAATTCCAATTTATCTTGGAATTTAACAGGTGAAGCATTGAAAAAGAACATTTTGTTTTTTCTCTGTTCATGAAATACACTTTACTTTATTGTTTAATTTCAATTTCTACTTTATATGCATATTTACCTTCATTTTCTATTTTTGCGTTAAAATTATGTTATCTAGTATTTAAATTCTGTATCTAATAGAAGTCTAGACATTTATTGAGAGAAAAATCGTGATCTTATCTGTGGTCACGCAGATTTAATCGTTTGCCCTTTACATTCAGTTTTTTAGTCTGCAGAGTTATGCGATCGTTGCCCGAGTTTACGTGATCGGTTACGTGAAAATCTACATGGGCGTCGGTCTAGTTTCACTTTTCTAGATTCTCGTAGTTCATTTATTATATTATAGCTTTGTCTCTACAAATTCAGGGTCTTTCTGTCGCTTATTACAAACTGGGTGCATTCATATATTTATATTATTGTCATTGTTATTTTTATTATTATTACAATCTCTATTTTAATAATTATAATTATCTGTAGATAATTTAGAAAATTCGATTATCGTTGTCTTCATTTTAATTAATTATAATTATCATTCAATGTTTAATTTGCTATTCTGTGGAAAAATAGGCTGTAGAATTGAGTTTGAAGCTCAGGGAAAATTTGACATTATTATAAATTTGATAAATTGAATAAACTAATTTGATAAATTAGTCAACTAATTTCATAAACTGAATTAACTAATTTTATAAATTGAATCAACTAATTCCATAAATTGAATTAAGTAATTTTATAAATTGAATTAATTGATTCAATTGAAACTAACAATCTATTTCTTTTTGTTACAGGTGAGTGTGCATTTCAATACAAATCTCGCTACTCGAATACAATGTGAGTATACTAATTGTACAAGTTGCTATCTGTGACCACGAAATCTCGATTTTGAAACTCCGAAGAGATATCACTTTTGCTAAGTACAATTACTTAACTGGGAACTATACTCTTAACAGTTTAATTCATCAATATCACAATATATAATTAAGGGTAATTCTAGTTTCCCTCAGCCGAGATTTTCTACGCGATACTTGCAATAGTTTCATATATTAATGGTTCAACTAAACTTTTACGCCGATAATTAACATTTTACTTCTCCTTTTCGTAATGGAAAACCAGTAATGATAAAAATTCATTTTTCAAGATCTAATCAGATTGAGAGTTTACCTGAATAAAATAACAATTTCATCTCAATATATCTATCGATTTCATCTTAGTTTCCAATACACTTGGGTAAAGAATCTACTTAATGTTCCCACAACCTAACTACTTCAAGTTCGATACTAATCCTGAAATTCTTCGCAGTTCTTCACACCCTTGTAATCAACTTGGTTTTCCAATGTTTAGGATTTGAATGCTGGTTGTCTCGTAGAATATATGAAGTTGTAGATTATTCCATGTATGTCATTCCATGTATGCAGATATGAATTAGATGTTTGAAAAGTTTCAAGTGTAGATGTGTTTGAAATTGGATATATGTCTTGATAAATAGATATAGTTGTATCTATTTAGGTTTAGGTACTTTTCGATACAAGTGCCATTGATTGAGACGTACTTTGATACACTGGAAAAAATTCTGTTAATTTTCAATGCAACGCTGTTAACCTTTCCACTCGTCAAATAATGGCAACTCTTCCACACTTGTGCGATAATGTACTATTTTTTTGCTGTGTATAGATTTTAATTTACAATCATCTTTTATTCCCTTGATAGTCTAGATATACAAAATTTTTGATCGGAAAATAAATATCGGAAAAAATATCGAAAAATATATATCGGAGAAAATATCGAAAAATATATGTCGAAAAAATACCGAAAAATATATGTCGAAAAAATACTGAAAAATATATATCGAAAAAATACCGAAAAGTAAATATCGTGTCATTAGATCAATATGTTGGTATAGAAAGACGAACACGATTGAAATTGAAGATAAGTTGTATAGATTGTTTCCTTTCGATGAGTTTGAATCTTATCATCCCTATTTTGTGCCCGATAACCCGTGCAGAAATTTTGGGGTGGCCCAGACCGGGCCCAGGTCCGGAATAACCTGGCCCAGATCCGTCTGCCTGGTCTGGAGCCAGGCCTGGGT